>OMLI01061546.1:0-11749 GCA_900302605.1 Rondeletia loricata
AGGCGGCAGTGGCTCAGGAGTTAGAGCTCTCGCCCAGCAACCGGAAGGTTGGTGGTTCGAGTCCACATCCTCCTGGGGAATAAATCTGTCGTAGTGTCCTTGAGCAAGACACCTAACTCTAATTGCTCCCGTTGAGCAGGCTGGCGCCCTGCGTGGTTGCCTCCGCCAACGGTGTGTGAATGGGTGAATGTGAAGCAAAAATCCTGTAAAGCGCTTTGGATAAAAGCGCTATATAAATGCAGTCCATTTACCATTTACACAAGTACACAGGCTACATAGTTTAGTGTCTCCAGATGTGAGGCAGTGCAGAGACTGTTCCACGACCCCTACAGTTTCCCTTGATCTGTCTTGCATGGATTAAAATATAAAGGGGGTGGAGAACAGCTCAAAAGGTCAACAGGTTAAAAGGTCTTAGAGTGTTGTTAGATCTTCAGACGCTAGTGGTGAAACACACCAAAACATAGCTCATGCATTCTGTAAACAGATGCACTTTTTTCTTTTCTATTATTTTTTTTTTTACACCAAAAACATTATATTTGTTTTTTCTGGACATTCCATACAAAACATGTACAAAAAGCTTAAGTAAACTCAATTCTGTAGTCATCAGTCATTTAATTAGGAAAACTAAACAGGGGTGATGCAACAGTACATCTACTACGTAATGGCAGTGAGTAGTATTACTCTCCACCCTCCCTCCCTTCCTGCCTCCCTCTCTGTAATTTCCCCCTCTCCTGGCCGGCCGTTTTCCCAGCAAATCGTGGGCAGACATTCCCAATCGTATTCCTGTCATAAGCTTGGGGTGTGTGAACACGTGTCTGTCCAAACTCCTCTCCACTGGGCTTGCAACCCCCCTCTCTGAAGCCAAGTTCCAGGATAACCACTAGCCTGTTGTACTACCTGGAGTGGAGTGTGTTGTCACTCATAAGCAACCCTACTGGGAACAGTCTGGGAACAGATCTTCAAAGGAACTTTATTAGTTTCGATGGGAAAGGAAGCTGTGATTACATTTGTCCTAATATTAATAGTAAGGTTAAGTAAAGCCACATGTGTGGCTATTTAAAATTTTGATACAAAAATTGAAACAAACAAGCCAAAAAAGTTGAAATGCCAATATTCTTTACCCCCAGGCTGCATAGGCGAGGAGCAAAAAGGAGCAGGCTGAGGCAAAAAACGGACAACCGTACAATGACAAAAACATAATTAGTAGTTAATAATAAAAGTTGGCCATTTCCCTAATAGCCTTGCACAAAAGTGGTCTGCTGCAGGGCCCTAGCCTTTTTGCACAACACACCCTCCCCACCTACACCACACCCACTCACATATGCAACTGCACACACAAAACATAATCCATGCTACACACACACACACACACACACACACACTGTACAAAGGCTAGACTAGGCCAGTCAAACAAGTCCCTTTAGTCACCCTCCATATTTATTTAGTTGTGCTTAGATTCATCTCTATTTCCCATGGTAAAATCAACATCACGTTCCATACTATTTTAAACTCCACCACAGTCTCAGCATACTTAACTCAATGAATTACTCTCTCATAAGCTGCTATTTAACTGCCAATTGGGATCAATTAAATCCTTAGGTTAGACAACTATAAATGTGTCAGCATGATGATTAAAGTTTAAGCGGCAATCATCTGTCAATTTAGGATTTATTTTCAGGTTGAGAGAGACAATGACTCCCTCTTTCCCCCAAATTCCCCCATTAGACTGGCAGTTGCCCTGTATGGCACAGCGCCTGCTTTATTAGATTTTTGGAGCCAGTGACTAGGCTTAAAATGAATGACCAGCTAAGAACAAGCCTATGTATTTCAAAGCACTCTGAGGTTGGGAACAGCCTTGGTGGTCAGTTACCCATGGTCTGGATGCCTTTGAATGTTCATTAAGCCTATATTTGCCCTTGCCAGTGAACCATTGCACCTAGCAACAATACAACACTGAACCTCAACAAATTTGTGGCAGTGTATGCTTTTATACCATGGGTCTGGAACTGCTCTGCTGTAAAAGGTTTGTTTGTGGGCCATGTGGCTTCTCTTCATCCAGCCAGATTATTAAAGTATTTTTCATCATTCATGCATTGTGGTTTAAATGCTGAAAGGACTTTTCTTAATAATAATTGAGGTTTCAGGGTTTCTTCATTATTGCTGTGATAGTAATTCATATTTGCCACCTTCCAGAGGTTAGATGTGGGTGTCATTTTCAAGTAGACAGATGTCCAATTCGATAAAACTATCAAATATACCCAGCACCAAAATGTTTTTTATGAATGATTTTAAAGAAGATTTCCAATATGTACACTAGGACATGGATGGTGGATGTATCATGTGCATGTGTTTGTTTTGTCATTTGGTTAAAACTTTTTATTTGATGTCTAAACAGAAACATGGATAACAAACCTCCTCAAGGCCCGGAGAGAGGAGGGGCAAAAACACATGGCTAAATAGAGAAGGCTAATGATACCCTTAGCTGGCTGTAAACAAGGGCAGAGAGGACCTAAAATTAGCCTAATGTTTACCCCCTTGGATAAAAAAGGCCAAAAACCTATTCAAAGTCATTTATTTGCCAGTAGCATGCATGAATGTTTTGTGTATGTCTTTTGTGATATAGGCCTGTCTTTTTAAATATTAATGGGTAGAATCTAATCAGTTTTCACTGTCCAAAAACCTTAAGGCCCTCTTTTCTATTAATAGATCAAAAGTTACTGTAACTAAGTTGTACAAGTCATCAAGAAATATTCTGCAGGCACCTGGTTCCTTTGTTTCCAGGACTCTTTCCAAATTCACACCGCCATTCAAAGTTTGCGAGCTTGAGTTCTGTCTACAAGTTTCCTGTGGGATATGGTGGGAAATGTAAGGAATTGTTGGGAATTCAGGGTTTTACAGAGTTAGGGGGATGTGCTTACTGAAAATGCTGAGGAAAAAGGAGTGAGTAGGAGAGGGGGATCTCAGGGAGAGAGACGAAGGAGGATTATGAAAGTATGAACAGAAAGACACAGCAAGAATATAAGCGAGAGAATAAACAACCGATAGGCTGCCAAGCACTGGCTCAGCCAAGGTACTTCCCCTTATGTGCACAGCTGGATTTATGAGACGGTGAGCAATACTCCCCTCCCGTCTCCCAGACTCTGACACAGGCAGGGGAATTTAACTTCTCCGTGCTAGGCTGCTTCAAAAATAGCATTGTGGACAACTATGCGTTAGTAGCCTACTAGCAACAACAACAATAGCATCATGCCAAGACTCAGTGTCTTGTCTCTTTCTTGCCATCTTTGAAGAATACATACAGCTGGAGCTTTCCAATGGTGTAGCTTGGCACTTGTGTCAGAAGCTGACATTGACGTTGTGTTGTTGGTACTGCATTGCAGTCTAACATCCTTGTGCCTAAAGTTGGAGTGTAAAGTATTTAGTGGAGCCTGGGTGACTACTGACTAGTTAGGGCATATGCCAAGTTTTGCACGGAAAGTCATTACTAAGACAGGTTTCTTGCCGTGGCCCTGATGTTAAACTACAACTAATTCATTTGGGGATGCAAAATGGAAAACCAGATGAAAACCACCATCTAATGCAATAGATGTGTGAAATAATTTACATTCTGGTATATTCCTGTAAAGTGACTCATTTGTAAAATTCCCTGACATTCCCTGACTTTCAATGTCTAGAATACACCTCTCAAAATCCCATGATATTCCAAAAATTCCAGGACCAGTGGGAACCCTGTAAAGATTAGCAGCCAATCACCAATCAAAGATAGAGCTCTATTGTCATGGTTACCACACCATTAGCTTGACAGGCACAAGCCACCTTGAATGGACTGCATCATAGCCATTAAAATGTGACATTGTAAAGTAGAGATTAGAGTTACAAAATGGAATGGGAATGACGCTGGCTGCAAAAAAACAAAAACAAAAACATAATGCTTTACTGTTAGTGACTGCTGTATTCTGTGACTTTGTATCCTTTACACATGCATAAGGACTTAAAGGGATGTAAATACTTAGCTGTAACTTAGGGTCATGTTGTAACTAATGTTTGTGGTGCAACTGCTTGTATTTCAGTAATGTGTAAATCAATAGTGGCAACTCAAGTTAAAACTACATTCCATTTGAACTGATGCAACCAGCCCCTGAAAACCAGCTTGCTGCTGTCATCCTCATACCATGCATGTTATTTATGAATTGTATTAGTCTATATACTTCTTTTCAACAGTCTTATCTCACCATTTTCTGGTTAAAGTGAAAATGCACTCTAACATGAAGCTTGCATGTTTTCCTATGACCTTGGAGTTTTGTTTTTTTGGATTTAAGATAAAGTTGTTCATGTTCAGAAATTATAATTGTACATTTGTTCAAACAAATAACATGTGAATTTCCTTTTCAGGAGGAAGTCTACCATTACCTTGAATCTAACAATCTGATTAACCCACTGGTGACTTGCTGCCAATCATCTGGGTGCTAGACAATCCATACTGTGATTATTATAGAGTAGGCTAACATCCGATGTTTTACACAAAGTGACACAGCCAATTCACCTAGGCCTGTTTACGCTAGCTTGCTGGTGAGTCATGACTTTACAGAGATGATCAGAGTTCCAGATAAAAAGGGAGTCAAAACAGAGCCTATAGCCTAATGAAATGCAACTGTCAATTATTGCAACATTTCCCTCTATTCCCCACCACACACCCATAGTGGTTGCAGAGTGTTAGTTCACTCTTGGCAAGGGTTTATGTGGCAATATTTCAACTCCCTCTTGCTAGTGGCGGCATCGCAGTTACGATCAGCAATTTGAGGCATCTGTCTGACATTTAAGACCACATAGGAGAACCATGATACACTGAATAACAACAAAGATCTAGGTTTAACAAGTGGGAAATGACAAACAAGTCTTGTGGCAAATTTGTTTTCCTATGCAGAGTAATAAAAGAAAGTATATATAAATATGGTTAAATTCATTCAAAAATAACAATCCAGTGATGTGTAATAGACTGCAACAAATTATAATTTCAGAATCTGACAGAAAAAAAAAAAGCTGGTAACAGAAATAACAACTCTCAAAGAAACTAGGTGGTTTTGTATTGCCTGGCAGTGTGTGACATGTGTGTAGATACGCACCGGTAGTTCTGAGGGTTCAGGTAGAAACTCTGCATCCTCTCCAAAAATAAAATCTGGTGGCAGTTCTGGATACTGGGCATTGAATATAATATCCCCTGAGAGAGGAAATAAAGGAACATTTATTATGTATTTATTCAATACTTAGCACACTAATCTAAGCACCCTGAATCCCATAGGGAAAAGTTGTCTTGCTTTTGTTACATTATGATGTTTTACAAAATGACAACAATATCAGGTGGTCAACCTAACTTTCATCTCATATATGCAGATTTTTCTATGTTTGCACTTTGCATTAAACACAAGCTATACCTGAGCTCTGAGGAGTCAGGGGAATCTTTTAAGTATCTACAGTAATGGGCAAACTTGACATTTACCAGTGAAGCCATTGAAAAGGCTGCCAAACAGGTCTGTCTGAAGATAACTGCACAGAATGTCTTGATATACTGTACTTATGTAATACTGACATCAAGTTTAGTTTATTTGCTCAAAATGTAAAAGCAAAGAGGGAAAAAAACAGTACTAAATGATGGAAAAAACATAGAACAACAGGCTTATAAAAACAGGCCTATAGGCTAGGACAAGACAACATAACCCACCATAGATCACATAATACATGGATCATATAGGGACTTTAAGGCTGGTTCACAATGTTCAGATATTATGTTACACAATTCTATTTCTGTGCAGCTAGGCTGTTCTGTTCTGCTTTTCTGTTATTGTTCCAGGGACAGCAAGAAGAGACAAATGTACACATATGGCAGTATTTTTCCAGTGGAGAAGAGTCAAACAACGAGCGGAGAGGATGTGCAGTAAATCTGTTACAAAAGCACTGGAAGTCAGTCAAAGACGTGCGAGTCCAATATGTTGGCACGATTCTACCCAGGGGAAGCTGTAAGGAAATGGAGGTCTTGGCACTGCAACCTTTGTACAAGTTATAACATAGACTTAGATACATTGCCTCATTCATACACCCTGAGACTGACAAACAATTGCACAGCAATGAAGCCTACACACCAAAAAAAGAGTAGCCTAATAACACACATACGTCCACATAACGTGCCTTCTGAAAGTCTTAATTCCAGTTCAGCCAAACAATTTATTGAGGTCATAAGGGCGTAATATACGCAACAATGAAGGCCACAAATTACTGTCTGGCAATACCAGCTACAGCGGTGGGTTTGGCTTGCATTAATGGGGCACAGCTCCGTGCATAGTGTGCCGTGCTTTTGCACGCTATCAGTAGGCAGGTCCAGACACTGGCAGATACCCGAGGGCTTGCATCCTTGACTAAACAAACATTCCTCCTCAGGCCAAAGCACAGGAAAGTACATCAACTGGTAAAACAACTTCAGAGGAGAAGCTGCATGCTACGCCAGACTGCCAGTCGCCTTTTTTTCTTTCAATGCAAAGATTGCAGCCCTCATGTCTTCTCCATGACTTAAAGATGACTTCCCAAAATATGACAGATACACAGTTTATAACATTCCAAGGCTTAAGGTAGTGTAGGCTATATGGCCATATCACATTACAAACCCCCCAATGATACATACACAACCACTTTCTACAGTATTGGGGGTAAATCAACTTGGCCTTCTGGATATCGCCCAAGGCACCTCTGTGCAAATGTCACCCAACATTTGCTAAAGGCAAAGTATGAGCACTTTTCTTTATTTTGTTGACTGATTATGTTTAGGCCTGCACATTCACAAGCTTCTACTTCCATTTCCTGAAATGAGGCAACCTGAAATGAGTAGACATCTGTTCAAATAACAGTATATCATCAGCCACAAAAACCTGTTTTTCATCTACCTTTGACGTGGGTGATAATGTTGGTTGCAGACACTGTCAGGAGAAGTTGTTAAATGAAAATGTGTATAATAAAAGGGTACAATCACCTGGATAAGATTCTGTGTTTTTACACCCAATGACCTAGAACATTAGTTTGTACCTATCAGCTGATTCAGTTATCACATGAAATTCATGAAGCCTGCGCTGGTGTCCAGGTTTTGTAGACCCCAAACTCTGCCTATTCAATTCAGCTGACAAATGCACTTTAGTTACAATGTCATGAACTTCTTTCTGGATTGGTAAACCACTACACCAATGTCAAAATGAGAGATGAAATATTGGCAAACTGACTCCAGGGTGTGTGCATGTACGTGTGTGTTTCAAAATGGGTCTCATGAGTCACCGTAATTCCAGGAACATCAAATTAAAATCATTCTCAACCAAGATAATAATCACAACGCTTTTAACTGCAATTATAAAAAGGGAAATTCTCACAAATATGCACAATTAACATAATGCACTGTATTTTTGCACTGCCATTTGGTTCATTATGCATGTTTGATTAACTGATATGTTCAAATGTTACTTTAACTGATTGTTGTCTTTTTCTGTTCAGCCAAAAGTTCAGGTCCAAATATTCCCCATAAAAATAAACACATTTTTGTGCACTCTGCATAGTTCCCACTACTTCAGAATAAATTAAATTGAAGTTTAGTTGAATTGAATATCCACTGGCTTACTTCCCATGGAAACTACTTGGCTAGGTTAACTTTGACATTTTATTTTACATAAAGTCAACATCAGTGGCTCACTGGTTAAATTCATTTGGGGATGCAAAATGGCACAAAGGAAAGCAACTCATTTCTCCAACTTACATTTCAGGGTTTCTCCAGCATAGGGGATGTGAAGCTTGAAGCGGTCACAACAGGGACCCGGGGTCAGAGACGTACATCTGAAAGTGGAAGTGAATGAGACCAAAACAGGGAAAAAAGACAGTCAGTAGTCACAATCAATGTAATGGTCTGATAACAAAGTACATTAGTAAGGCTTATGGCTAAATGACATTAAACCACATTCCAAGGCCACTAAATTACTAGCATAATACTGCAAACTTAAATTGTGCACTTAAAATGTATTTAGGCCTAACCCTAAACACACTGACCTAGCCCCGATACATGCTGCTGTCTTTTTGTATGAGATAGAATGTCGCATCAAACTCCATGCTAGAATCTGGCAGTTTATTGCCTTGCTTACTGGCAAACATATATACAATTTGACTTAAGACATTCTCCAAGTTGTTAGGGTCCCCTGGTAACTTCGGCATAGACATATTCCACTAATCAGCACTTGCTTCGATAAAATGTTTTAACTCTTAAAGTTATTTGCGCTGCGCGCTTCCTCAACAAACAGTGTATTTTGCTCTAAGAGAAAAGTTGACATTTGACAGCCAGATTTCAGCATGTAGTTTGATGTGACATTCTCTCTGCCACACAAGAGATAAAGACTAAACGGCTTGTATCGATGCTAACAGTGACCATGTGTTCCAGTTGTAAGTCGTCTTCATCTTAGCAAGCGGACAGATCTCAAAGTGCCTGGATAAAGTCCTTGACACTAAGACCAGCCGTTGCACCCAAATTATATCCAGCTGCTTGGCTGATGATAACTGGCTTCTGTGTTCCGTCTAATGCTGCATTCACATCATATGGGAATACATGTGTGAACAACCTGATGGCTAAAAGCACCAACTTCAAAGTACTCATACATTTGAACCCCTCTGAAGCCGTCAAATGCCAATATTGAAGTTTTCAATCGGTTTTGGTTGCTCTTGGTTACTCTGTTTTTTTGCACGCAGCACACATGCACTTAGTGAGTTATACATTGGAGTGGATATTTTACAGCGAGCCATTCACTGCAATATCGCAACAGATAGATGTGTCCTGCCATGGCATTTAGGAGTTATGGTCACAAAATATCTAATGATGAAAATTGTTCATTTTGTTTGTTTTATTTGAAATGAATATATCATTCCTTACACTTAACTTGAGATACTTCCTTGTTGGTGGTGAGTCAGAATTTAATACATCTGAGAAATCATGGTCAATCGCCAAACCTCCAGTTGCCTAATTCTATTTACCACCTGAAAGCTTATGTGAATAGGAAGTTCACATCTACCATCTTTCCCGTATGAAGCGAATGCAGCATTACTGCAACGTAGGAAAGGTGGAAGTCATCCTGTGTTTCACAGGAAACCTAGCTGGTGCAAAACGACAACTCACCCTGTTTTGAGGTCTGTGACACGGAGACAGTTCGTTGAGTCGAGTCCCACACGGCCGTTCCGCACCACGCTGCACAACAAGGGCCGCAGCTCTGGTGAGATGCGGTGCAGTGCAACCTCAGGGGACATGTTGTTCATTTTCCACACTCGGGAATCTGTGGACACACAGCAAAACACCATAGGAATGTTGGGACATGAAGCTAAGCCTAGATTCATGGGTTAGCGTTTATTTATGTCTGATTATAAAGCTGGTGCGTTAAAAACAAAACAAAAGTAAGACTCCTAGAGTTATACTTATCAGTCAAGGAATGTGAGCTGTTGAAGTTACACGACGTATGTATTGACACTTTCATGTCTGTCTGTCACTGTCTCCCTATCTATCCATCTCTCCCATACACACATGCTGTCTAGATTGGCCACATTGGCCACATTGCATGGGAAGCGCATGGTGCATGTAGTACTGATTTAGGCTACTGGTGTCTTCCTTCCTGGCTACATTCAGTAAGACGGGAGGGAGAAATGAGCCTGAATATAAACGCCATAGTTTGTATCGTGAAGTCAATGTTCGTAAGCTCGCTAACGTTATCCACTGTTAGCTTTACGCTATAGCTAACATGTTAAATTGTTATCAGTTGAAATTTCGGCTTAGTTAAACATGAACCTTGCCGTTTATTTGCTATTTAAGCATACAAATGGCGGTTGTTAATCTACCTGAAAGAGCTGGAAATGAGACAATATCAGCGTTAACTCCAATGTTTACTTCATGTTCTCAAAACTTCCGGTACGTGTTGTTTGGGTCCTGTTGATGGACCGCACAAAAGATAGCCGTTTTTAATTATGCCTGTTGATATAGTGACTCGTTTAATCTCCAGAGCCAAATTTATTCGTGATATATTGCCAATAAAGTACAATTTATTTTACTTATTTACACTTAAATATTTTAAAACAAACTTAAATGTGTATGCATTGATTCAATAACAGCAACGGGGCCCGGCAGTATAAGGTCAGGCAGCTGTCATTAGCGTTAGCATGAACTTTGACCATCACTGTTAGCAGAGGTAACTGTGACTTGTCCACTCTGCAAGAGCAAATTTGAATACAAGGTAAATATGTATTGTGTCGCATTTCACATGACTGTGTCTCTACAGTGTTTGGTCAACTCTCAAGATTATTTCTTTTTTACGTTCGAGCTGTTCTCTATCTTAGCTGGGTCATCTCCCCATTGTGTTGTGACATTTGCAGCTTATTTTACAATGCATTACATTCCACATGCCTCTACTATCTGTTGTCCTGTAGTCTTCCCCATATTAATACAGGCAGTGTTTATGTTACCAAAAGTGATTCCCCACTTAAATGCCTCTGAATATAAGCGTCACTGCTTGAGCTGCATGGCTTAAACCTTTCTATCAACTATCAACAAGTTTGGTTTCATTCCACTCACACAACTGAATTTAATCATTTCACAAATGAATAGCAATGCCTGAATCCTTTAAAATGACAAACATTCTTGGCTACTGTTGCTCAGACTAGCAGGATGTATGGCTGTTGGGGTTGCACCATGGGACTCCAATTATATGGACAGCCAATATCTGTCTGTGGCATTTTGACATTTATTTACCTTTACCTTTATACCCATTACAATTAATTCAGTATCTGCTTTCAGCTGAACATTGAAACACACCTACAGTCAGCACAACACTTCTAAAAAAGACGTGTGTGTGGTTCTGTTTTGTGTTCTGGCTCTGAATCAGTATAATTGAGCAAAGCCTCTGCCTCCGCATGTTTCCCTTCAAAGAAGACGAGCTTTAGAAGAGCATAAATTCAATCATGTAACCATACATGATTGGCCCTACTTGCTGAACACAAAAGGGGGACGTTTTTAGGGGGATCACCCACCATTGAATTTTGGTAGTAAAAAAAAAACACATCCATATCATAACCCAACAACAAGCACTGCACACTCTGAAACACAATGCGCACCATTGACACTTGATGGTGACTGTTTCCGAGCTTGGCCATGATATTACCATTACTATTACCAGCAGGGCTAAAACAGATTTCAATCCATCCATAGGGATTCTCTTAAAATTCTTTGTTTTAGCATATTGTATAGGGCTATGTGCAGTAAGGACAGTTCTGATCAGGGCTGTAGTCCATTCAAGTCCAAAGTGAACCAATACCTGGTCTAGTCGAGTCAGAGTCATACTTAGACAAACATGAGGAAGGCAAGACCAAGTTAAACAGTCTGCGACTTTTTCAAACCTGATTTAATGATGATACTCAGATTGTTTTGCAGCAGAATACAACACAGAAAAAAACAATGCAAATGGCAAGAGTGCATCTTGTGATTGTTACAGATTTCTGTAAAATTACTTGTTTTGGTCTTGGACAGAAGTAAGAAACCTAATATGAAAATAAAGATGAGGACCAAGACAAATATACCAATACTGGTTCAAAAACAATATTATTGTCCTGATTCAATTCCTGCTTCATGGATCTGACTCAAAACTACTCTCAAAATTGCCCATAGAAACACTTTATAAGATTTAAACAATCAATACAT
>OMLI01061546.1:17111-31321 GCA_900302605.1 Rondeletia loricata
GAGTGGAAGAGCCAAACAGTGGTGACACATGTTAGAAAGCTTTACTGAAAGGGCTGCACTCAGTGAGGACAAGGTACTTGAGGGTAGTAGCCTACAATATGTTTGTGCGTGTGTGTGTGTGTGTGTGTGTATGGGTATGTGTATGTGTTTTCATGTGCTCAACCTTTATCCAGTTTCCTTCTCACCACCTCACCACATTCCAGTCACCCTGACCCTACTTCCTGTTGTAGCTTTGAGTATTTGTATGTTTTCACACGCCTGTGCAAAAAAAGCCTCTTTTATAACAACTTCCAGTGTTTGCCACTTGTTACTGGAAATCCTGAGATTGAGTGAATTTATAATGGCACACCTGCCACAAACACACACACACACACACACACACACACACACACACACGTAAAAGAGCAACAACAGGGTGAAAAACAAGTTTATGACAACATTTTGCCATCCGCAAACCCTTTGGCCCTGGGCAGCGCTGGCCAGGGGCCAGACCACAGCGTCTTGACGTACAGTACGAAGCTGTCTGGAACCCTGTTGTCTCTCTCCCACGTTACTCACCACACACTCTGACTCTGTGATTGGAGGGATCATGGAACGGACGGCTCTTCCTGAGGGCACCCACCTGTGGCATATCAGCCCTGAGGGGTGGGGCAGGACTTTACCCAACCCTGATGAGTCAGGCATTACTGGTGCTGGCAGTGTGGAGTTGAGACAGCTCTGGGTCGCACTGGTTACATCATTAGTAAACTCAGAAACTCACTAGTAGAGGCATATCCAAACTACAAAGTGTCTAGACTACTTCCTAGAGTGACCAAGCACTTTTTGACTTCATGTTCTGTACATGTTTAAATTATTGCTTGACCCTCAATGTCATGTGTGAGTATGAAAAAAGGAAAGGGGGAAAAGGTTCAAGGAAAAAAGCTTCCTGCACTGTCCACCCCTGCAGTGTTTTCATTTAGTTGACTTTACTGCAAGACAAAAAGATGCTCACTGTAACCCTCTGCCAGCTCTGCAGTAGAACCTCTGTGTGTTTTTATGCATATTTTCCACTGATAAATAAATATAGCTTAATCAGGAAAGAGAATTCGCCTTTATAGGGATACCTTGACATTTTGACATTTCCCTGCACTCCTTGGTTTCAATGACGAATACTAACAATGCTAAAAAGAAAAAAATATTTTAGAAAAATTGAAGGAAAATGTACAAACTTGTATCTGCAGTGTGACAAGTGACTGTTGAGGAAAAATAGCCAATAAAAAAAAAAAAAAAAGCCACGGTATTCCATTAAGGGGAGGAACCTTTTATTTGTGTCACTTGTAAATCCCATGGGCTAATCGCCTTGTATGAATCTGCAATGCTTGTTATTGTGCTCAGTGCCCGTTTTTCTCTCAGCCAGGCGCCAAGGCTACCCAAGGCAGGGGAAACCATCCATGGTCACAAGTTCTTCATTGGCTTCGGAGGCAAAGGGGCCAACCAGTGCATACAGGCTGCAAGATTGGGGGCCAAGGCCGCTATGGTCTGCAAGGTATGACACTGGAATCAGCTGCACAGCCATACAATGCTGCTGTGCCGTCTATGAGTTTGTGTTTGTGTGTGTGTGTATGTGTGTGCGTTTGTGTGTGTCCTTGCATGAATGTCTGCATATGCATTTTTTACGCCGCTTTCACAGTAAGAGAAGAGCACAAAGTAATAGAAGAGCACAAATACACAACCACGACCACCATAAACCTTCTAGCTTCGTTGACACTCCAGTCAGTCATTTCACCACCACATCAACTCTCCCTCATTTTCTCTTGATCAATACCATACCGCATGCATACGCCCGCCCACGCTTCCCCGCCTTCAAACAAGCCTATTCCCATACCATACAACCCCAAGTCTCAGAATGGCCTTTCAACCCGAGCACTAAAGCACCGGAGCCCCACCTCTGTCAGAACAAAGAGACCCGATCGATAACAGCCCAGTGCGGGAGGAGCTCTCTTGGCATGGGGAGAACCCAAAAATAGACACCCAGGCTTGTCGAAAACATCCAAGATGGAAGGCCGCTCTTCAAAGAGAACGGGGCCAAGCAGCCAATACCAGCCCAACCCAACATCACAGGCAGCTAGAGGTGCCTGCGTTTTGGCACGTTTTTGGAAAGCGTGGGTTCGAAGTAGGTGCCTCGGGGCAAGGTGGGGACCCCTCCCGCAACCCCAAGTAGTTATAGATGTGGACATCCCTGTGCGGATGAAGGGAAGAGGGGAAAGGGGGGGGGGAAAACGAAAGAGAGGTGGACATGAAGAGGCGTCAAGGCGGGGTTATCGTATCTTCAAGGCTTGGCGCAGCTGGTCGTGTGCGTGTGTGTGTGTGTTTGTTGACTTTGTGTGTTCATTTTTGCACATTTTCGGCGGCGGCACAATGCCAGTATGCTGGCAGGGTACAAGAAATTCCAACCCAACTGAGGTTTGAGTATACCACTCTTCAAAAGTTGCCGCTAACCAAGTCTGATCCCGCTTGACTCTCTCTTTCTTCTAATCGTTTAGCATTCTTTTGTAGGTCGGTAAAGACTTCTTTGGAGACAACTACATCCAGAATTTCAAGGACAACAGCGTTCACACAGGTACGATTTTTTGTGTTGTTTTTCAAATTGGTGCCATTTCCACTTTGCATGGCACAAAGATCAATTTCAGAGCAATGTTTTTCTTCAATCTGCACAAGGGGCTTTTGAATATACTAGGATGTTTTGCAATTTTTTTTTATACTAAAAGAACTAAATGTTGGGGTCAGTGATTGCTAAACCATTAACATTTGTTAAAACTGAAGTTGCTTTTCAAAAGCTGTTTTCACTGCATATTTCAGGCTCAAGGTGGTTGTGGCCTGTCTTCTCTTCATAGCCAAAAGTACTGACCTGAGCCAAATGGGCTCCCACACCATTAGTAGTAGTTAGTATGTTGACACTTGGTCTGTCAGAAGTGTGTATGGTGAAAGTTGTTTTAAAGTTTCCGCCCACGGCGTCAAGAAAAAAAAAGCAAGAAAGAAATGAAATATTTTTGTATAGAAGCTTTCAACCTCTCCATCTTGCACTTCTCTTCCTTTTCTCTTTCTCTCTCTCTCTGTATCAGAGTTTGTAGGGCAGACCTCTGATGCAGCCACAGGAGCCGCCTCCATTATTGTCAACGACGAAGGTAAAGGCTTTAGCCCGCTAGCCTGCTGAGATCCTAAAAGCTCTTTGAGTAGTAGAAATGTCACATACACACACACACACACACATGCTCATGCATTCAGTCATAAAGTCCTTTTGAGACATGCTTGTGATAAAGGGCTATATAAATAAATGAACTTGAACTTGAACTAGTTCATTGACTCACTATTGGTCTTAAGTGACTGTAAACACCGGACGTACACACACACACACACATACACACTCACACACACAAGCGCTTAAGTGCACCTGACCATGCAGAGTATCCACAGGTTCCAATCTACTAGAATCCAAGCTTTTCCACACAGAGTACAATTTCTACCATCCTGGAAAAGGTGACGTAACACGCTGTTGCACCCTGATGTGTGTATGCGTCCTCGCATTTTTGAAACTATACTTCTCCATAACAAGGGTCAAAATGACCCGGGTCTGGACCTATGCATTTTCCCTTTGAATTATTAACAGTTAATCCATTTTCAATATCTAAATCATTAGCTTATCTATCCCTGTCAGTGCATCAAATCACTATAATCTATTGATTGACTAGGCTATACAGAGTTTTAGTGAATTTTCAGATATGATTTGTTAGAGCGATCTCGAGCTACAGCATATACTGCTAACATTTAGCATAACCAAATATCACAGCAAGATATAGTAGATATTTTGTTACACAGAGAAGACATGATTATTATATTTCTACTATCTACTGTATCTTGTATATGTAGTACATACAATATATACTTAATACAACTTACCAGATGTGAGATAAGTCTTGTCCAAAGGTGCTAGTAAAAGTATATGTCATGAATTGTGAACAGTTAATTTATCCCTGGAAAGAATGACATTTGATTCAAAGGTTCCCATGGAATTCCCATAGGAAATGAATGTGGGTCATTTTCAACCATTTTATGGAAACTTGCGGTAGTGATGATAAAAACACCAAAATCTCTTAAAATTTTAAAGATAATCACAAAGTTCAAAATCAGTAGTGATCATAACACATTTATTCAGGAATACATGGAATGACAACAGTATGAGTGTATTTGTTGCAGACGTATATAAATAAAAAGAACAGCCCATGTTATGCATCTAAGGGTTCAAAGAGAGGTTCAAGTACATCCACATGCCATGCTGTTAGTGATCAAATCTTTATAAAGTAGAGGTCTAGCTGAAAGTGGTTACTAGAGAGATTGTCATTTAAGAAGAATATAAAAATAAAAACAGGGGCAGATGGCCTATTCCATTAGTGTGAATCCACTGTTAAGGTTAAATTAAATCAAAATAATGTATTTTATCTCCTTTCTTTATTGATCGAAAGACATGGTCAAGGACACACGTGAACCAAACAGGAACTGAGATAATTATTCAAGCGTTTTCTGAAGGGTCCATTTTAATTACAGATGGCGTTTATGCTCAAAAGAATTAAAAAGGTGTGAATTTGAAGGCATGGTTTAAAAACATGGCTACTTCCATGTGTTTTAAAGAGCGCCTGAATGTCGTAGTTCATTTCACAGCATATTCAAAATTAACCGTTTTTTTCTTTTGTATCACATAACAAAGTTTTGGTTACAGGAGAGTGTCATTGAGGTCCCATTTGACACTGTTTGCATAATTTTAGCCAAGCCGCAATTTTAAGAACGTGCTAAATAGATCTCACCAAGACCTTTCATTTGATACAAAACAAATTTTCACCCCAAAATTACACTTGGAGCATTGCCCTTCAATTCTCAGAGCCTGCCATTTTTGTAATCAAATTAAAGTCACATAGCCCTAATTTAGCCCTAATTACAGACTTTAGTGTTCCTGTGGATTCTCGCAGTGGCTGTTGTATCCTCACTGTGTCTCTTGGACAGGTGAGAATGCCATCGTGATTGTGGCCGGTGCCAACATGCTGCTGGGCAGGGAGGAGCTGCAGGACGCTCTTCCAGCCCTCAGTCATGCAAAGGTGCTGGTCTGCCAGCTGGAGATCAGCCCGCAGTCGTCCTTGCAGGCACTACGCATGGCTCGGGAGAACGACGGTCAGTGAGCGTATGTGATACGAGCAGGGTATCTGCAAGTCCTTAAAAAGTCTTAAATTATCTAAATTTGAGGCCTTAAAAAGTATTAAAATGTCTTAAATACAGTCATTTGAGGTCATATTCTTTCACCATGTAATGAAAGGGTTTCTTTGAGCTGCAAGTCCACTTTTAGATACAGATCAGGGTTAGTAGTAAGATTTGCAGAACATGTTTCTCATTGTATCTGCTTTACTAAAGACAATTGGACTTCATACTTCATTATCTATGTTCAGTTGAAAATAGGCTGGTTTTGCCAGCTTTGCTTTTTTATTTGTAATTTTTTTTTAATGAAATTTGTCTTAAATTCAGTTCCAGGCAGCATTAAAAATGTGTTTTAAAAGTCTTAAATTTGGCTTTTTGAAACCTGCAGATACTCTGCTGGGGGCAAAAGAACAATGGTCTTGTCCGTCGGTTTTGTTTCTATATCAACCAGACATTTTCATTTGTCTGGTTTAAAGTCCTGTGTCAGTGTCATAGTCCTACAGTGTCATTTGGTTTGGACTGAAAATATCAGTATGGGGGAGGGGGATCCCTATAAGTCTGTCATATTAATGTCTGTTTTCTGTTTCTGTTTGTATTCCACATCTACCCTTTCTAACTCTTTGGAGGCTTTTTAAGTGTCCTCCCTTTGCCTCTTCCCTCCTTATCAGGTGAGCTGAGAAGAGAGGACAAAGGGAATATGAAAGTCTATTTAGATTTGAGTTGTTTTTCCCTCTGTCCCTACTGCTCATAATCCACATTAACAACCATCTCTTTCCACACGTTGCTAAAAGCCCAACCCCACAAGGGCCTTGTTTCCCACGTAAACAAAGCACTATTTTAGACTACCGCCCTCCCTCTCTCCCTCCCTCCCTCCCTCCTTTTGGTAACCAGGTTACTGAGCTAATCATCTTTTAATAAAATCCTATTATTAGAAGCCCTTTACGTCATTCGAGATGTCTGGGGAGCCTCTCGGCCCTATCATCAGGGCCTGTCGTCGGTAATCGCTCGCTGCGGGATGCCAGAACGAAAGAGTCGCAGCCATAACAGCGTTGCAGATGGGATACCCAGATGGCCTCGCGGAGTGCCATCGTCTCTCCGCGATCCTCCTCACTACGTCGACCGTCCTGTGGGATTAGGCTCGGCGTGTGGTGCCAGGAGCGAGGCAAGACGCCGCCAAAAGATGCCACCTCGATGTTGCGGCACCAGAGCATTGCGTAAATGGCGCTCCCCGGAGAGAATGGGTGTTAATGGGTTTGGCGGCGAGGGTTTTAATGACGTGGGGGCGAAGCGCCACTCGGATTACGCAAATGTCACCCTCCAGCCACACGTTCTGTGGATGCCGGCGTTTTGTCCAGATAACTAATCCAAAAGTGTATTCTCCTCGCATGTAAATATTTCACAGGGAAACGACGGTGTATAATTTTTTTTATTGCCACCTAGCATTTAATATGGAACATGTTAATGGAATTAAGATAGAGATTTTAGGGAACTTTATGAGTTGTATAGTTCCCCTCTTTCTTTCTTCTTCCCTCGTCATTCTGTCTTCCTCCCCCTCTTCCTTGTCTGAGCGAGAAGCCGCTTTTATATTTCTCACCAGATGCAATTAGAGCCTCTTAAAGCCCTTTCAGATACTCACTGGTGACTCATGTCTTGTGTGTGTGTGTGTGTGTGTGCGCGCGCCCGTGTGTGTGCGCGCGTGTGTGTGTGTGTGTGTGTGTCCCCCTCTGCCCTTGTTTTCCACCCACCCCTCCTCTCAAATCGAGCAGAACAGTAAACTGCTGTATTTCTAACTTTTGACCGTTTCTCCCAGTGTGCTTGGCTGATCTTACAATCCATGTGTGATTAGACCTTGAACCTTGAACCAAAAGCCCAGTCATCACACTCACACACAAACACACACACACTCGTGCCAGACGTGACTCAGTATGTGGGCATCACATGTGTTACCACATCTGTCCCAGCAGCTGTGTGTATGTGTGTGTCGCAGTGTGTTTGTGTGGTTTCACTGACACCTGGAGAGAAAGCAACGCAGGGCAGCCTGAGACTGATACACCTACTAGTCTGACGCCTATGGCACCAGCTCATTACATCGGCAAGACAAATTCCTTCATGCATCAGTGGATTTGGGGTTTCACACCAGCTGCTCTGGCTGCATATTGAGAAGCTTCCATCTTCAACGGTCCTCTAGCTGCATATTGCATGTATGGTTCGTCAGCACTGTGCCTATGCATTTGACATCAGCGCTGAAGCAGGCATGATTGACGCAAACACTTGTGGTGACGCCACAGATGGCAGATAGGAAAGAGTGGAGATAGAGGAAGCGGTGACAGCGCTGTAATTGGCTACATTTACATGCGCACAATAACACGACTATTGTCAATAGTCCAAGTAAGACAACAGTGTGATTAAGCCGTTTACATTATTCTATAAAGCGACATCTCCCCTAATAATCCAGTGTGACATATGGGTATAGCAAGTATTGTGTTTTTTACTACTACTACACAAATTGATCACACTTAAAGAACCCAATTAAGGTGTATACATGTTCTGACTGGGCTCTATTAATGCCAGTACAATCGCACTAACATAATCAGAGTATGGTGTTGACATGGGTCCTGCCTTACTTGCATTATTGTCTTAATTGCATCACAATTGCATTTTTTAGTGTTAATGTAAATGTGGCTACTGTTGTGTTGGAGGAGAGGGAGCGAGTAAACGTGAGTGGTAGGAATAGCAGACTTTAGGGTGGGGATACACAGGAGTATTGTTGCTTTAATCACATAGGAATATCTTGTTGCTAGGAAACATTTAAATAGACTTTTAAATGTATGCCATTTGGTTGACACTTTCATCCAAAGCTTACACTACCGTTCGTGCATGGATTTTTTGTATTGGTTATAAGGATAGTGAGGGAGAGAGAGGTAAATTAAAGGTGGACAAAGTGCTACTTTAGTATGTAAATAAAATCTTTATAATAAGTGAAGCATTATACAGTGGAAGAGAAGATGAGGAGCAGATATTGAAGGATGAGAGAGGTTGGAGGGGAAAAGGAGATGCTTCTTTTTATGCAAAAATGAGACATCACATCCAGAGATATCTCGCTTGTCTTGGAAACCAAAGCGATGGAAACTGAGGTGCAATTCAATATGGAGAGAGAGAGGGAAAGAGAGAGAGAAAGAGAGAGAGAGAGAGAGATCCCAGCCCAGTGCCACGCTGATTTTTGTGTGACGTGGCCTTGGCTCATCTGGGTGTACAATACATTACGAGTGCGTGTGTGAGTGTGTGAGAGAGACGTGTTGTTTCCACTTTTACTCGCAAGCAGCCCAGCATCCACCTCAAAGCACCAGGTGGCCAAAGCCCTGAACAAACCCACGCAGCTGCGCTCTTATGTGCCCACGCAAACACACACACACACACACACACACACACACACACTGCAACTAGGCACACACATTTGCACAACAGACTTTGATGTCACCAACGCTGAAACATATACTTGGCGAACACACAGACACACAGACACACACACACACACACACACACACACACACACACACACAACATGAGGCCTTATTTTGTACAGAGATATCAGAATTAATCACTTCGTCAAGCTGGGCTTATCATTATCCTCACACATACACATAAATCACGGTATTAGATGCATTAATGTTTACATCTCATGAATATGCATAAGACAGTAATGTGCAATACATACAGAGGATTACTCCTGACAAACACTCTCGCTGTCTCTCTCTCTCTCTCTCTCTGTCTCTCACACACACACACACACACACACAGAAAGGGTCACAGCTCACCCACACAGTAATGCACTTAACACACAGAGGGTTATACCGCATGTCAAATACTCTCCACACACACACACGCACAAACCTGAAATAGCAAAAGGTAGAGTACATCATAAAACATACAGCATGTATGAGGCCGCCTTCCCGGGCCTTTTCTCCAATGTAAATGCTAATTTGATCTTTTAAAGGGTGTCTTTTTATACAAGCTTATCCACTTGAGCTTTGCCTGTGAGAGGAATCCCCTACGGTAGCCCGCTAGCCTTTGTTCCCCTTGAAAGTGTAATTAAGGTAATGCCAGACCTTGAGAGCAAAGCTTAGCAAATGGAAGAATAGACATCACACAATAGAAAAATATGTCATTGAGGGACATTGTCGCTATTGTATTATTTTAAAAGTGCCTTGACGAATAGTTATCTGGTCATATTATGTTTTAGCCATAGATGATATCCAATGACATTGTCATCAATATAATGGATTGTTGCCTGGTTTCCAGTGTCAATGTTCAATTTTCAAGTGTTTCTGGATTATTTGTGGATTTATTGAGATGATGATCATTTCCTGTGATTTCCTCTTACTTTTGATGCACAAAAATCATTTTGTATTCTTCTAATCCTTTGTTGTTACAGTGAAGACAGTATTCAACCCAGCGCCGGCCATTCCACACTTGGATCCAGATTTTTACCGATTCTCTGATGTGTTTTGCTGTAACGAGTCTGAGGTGATGAATCACACACACACACACACACACACACACACACACACACACACACACACACACACACAAATTGCCTGCAGCATTCAGCATTCATGCATTCAGACACAATCACTTTGTCTTTCTCACACATCCACACACTCACACACACTCACACTTACAAGTAAGCATAGAGGAGACTGAAACCAATCCCGGCCTCAAACCTGTAAGAGAAAAAAAATCGAAGGTTTGAGACATTATGACATTATGAGCACACACACACACACACACACACACACCTTTCACAGTAAGCCAACTGTATCTCCTGGGTCGCGACCCCCTGGTACATCAAAAGCCCTGCTGTATAGCCTTCAGTCATACAGGTAAACCCTCTGGTATGAAGAAGAAGGAAAAAAAGATTCTCTCTCTCCACCCCTTTTACGGTAAAAACTAGTGTCATGGCATCTCGCATCTTGACTGTCAGGTGATGACAGATGGGTGACAGGGGGCAGGGATAGATGGGAAACGTAGTAAAAACAACAACAGGGCAGATGTGCTCCGTGGCTGAGTCAGCCGCCCCCTCGGGGGTAAAGTGGAGGTGAGTTTGCCTGGGAGCCTCTTTTTGATGTAGCGATGCAGGGTGGAGAGAGGCTGTAGCCAGGTGTGGGGGGGGACATGAAAGGGAGAGTTGACGAAAGTGCAACGTGTCTTCTTTTCTTTTTTCTCTTTTAGGATTGAGTGTCAAGTTGCGGAGGTACAGTCATGCTATACATTATGCAGTATGCAGGGGTGGAAAGGGAACCAAAAATAAAGTTACTGGTGT
The DNA here is from genome assembly GCA_900302605.1 of Rondeletia loricata. Lineage (NCBI taxonomy): Eukaryota > Metazoa > Chordata > Actinopteri > Beryciformes > Rondeletiidae > Rondeletia > Rondeletia loricata. The sequence continues at coordinate 27,652 of OMLI01061546.1, forward strand.
AAAAATCTGCTCAAGTAAAAGTAGAAAGTAGCTCATTTAAAATGTACTCAGAGAAAAAGTGACGTTACTTTTAAAAAAACGACATTGTTACATATGACCTTTTCCATGCAATGCAAACAGGACAAGAGGACAATAGCCTACAAAATGTATACTCTTTAACGGATGCAAATGAAAATATAGCAAAGTAAAATACTTTAGTCAAAACAGACTTAAAGCAAGAGTCAACTGAAAAAAGTGAAATAACTGACTTCAAAAAATTCTCCAAAAAGTCCAAATACTAAAGTGTAAAGCTACTCAATTACACTAACGAGAGTAATCCATGGCTTCCGCCCCTCTGCAATATGCATATACACACTGTCAATGGCATATACTGTTTGTGCTGTACAAAAAAATAGGTGCTCACTCACACACACATACACACACACCCTTTCGTGATGCTGATGACTAAGAAAACAGCTCTTTTTCTCCTTTGGCATCCGACCGCAACAGGGTGGCAGCGGGCTCTTGTCCAAGGTCATTGTTCACTTTGACAAATCACACAAGCGGGGGGATCGGATGCTCACACCCCTATTCAATGTTAGTGTCAGCCATGCCTTGACCTCCCAGTGCAGGGATGGCTGGCACACATTCCAGGCAGGTGTGTGTGTGTGTGTGTGGTCTCACTGTACCATGCTCAACCTGAGGGGTCGGGGTGTGGGGGATTTAAGGATGACAAAGTGCAAGCACTCTTTGATCCTCAGCCCACACACTGTACTATGTTGAAGTGCTTTATAGTGAAGGGAATAATCTTTGATGTCCACCTCGCATGCCAAAATGGATACACGTTTCTATCGCCTCCATGTCTAGAGGGGAATATCATGCACACCTTCATAGGCCCATGACAGGCATGGATTAACGACAAATGCATTTAAACTGCTGTGCTTTGTTGCACTAATGTTTTACCCCTACTATTTAAATTGTTAGAGCAAGGTGATTATAGATATGTAGTTGTAGCTGAATCCGTTTCTAAAATAGAATTCACATAGTGTCAGTCTATTTTTTAGATCATGAACAACTAACATGAACGTGAAGAAGACTTTTTTATTTGTCATCAACACACACTCCTGCTCCAGAAAGTGTCACTTGATGGCTTTACTGGTTATATTACATATTGTCACTAGCTTTGAGAGAGACTTGTTATAGAAATCTTCAGGTTTCTTTTGTTTGTTGTTTTCACTTTAAATCTGCCACAGTTTTGGTAACAAAATGTGACTTTTGGAAATAAAAAAAATAAAGAGGTCTAATATACAGTGCCAGAATTGTTTGTACCCTCGGTCAAGATTAGCAAAAATGTACAAAATAAACAACACAAGTAATGAGTTATATTCTTTGCTGAGAAATGTAGAATATTACATTCTGTCATGTATAGGAAAATTTAAATTAAAATCCAATGTGTAATAACATGTCATCTTAAAAAGATAGTTGTTATGCAGAGTAAATTTCACTTAGACTGTATATAACTGCTTCAAATATAACCCATCTGGATAACTACTAGAGTCATGGTGTAATTTCACAATACTTTTCTGAGCGCAGTATGATCTAATTTCACCATAATTTTCCAAGCAATGATCTAATAATCACTATCTACTAGCTCATTACTCATGTTTATTTTGTACAACCTTTTTTGGCTCATCTGTATCAAGGGTGCCAGTTATTCTGCAGGGCACCGCCTATCTCTAGTACTGCACTTCCTGGTTTATTCATTTTGCAGACAGACCATGATAAGGTGGTGTAGTCAGGAGATCTACACCTTAAAAAGCCCTTGTCCAAGGCCTGCTTGACAGATTCAGCAAATCCTTAACAGACTGTATGTATTTTATGGTTTTGTCCACCCATGGTCAGTGTGTAATTAGAGATGCACTGATACCAGGACTGCCTATACCAAATACTAAACTTGAGTTATAATCCGATACACGGTACCAAACCGATCCATTAGTTTTATTGGGCAATATAGACCATTAATTTGGGGTCAGTTTTCCAATAGAGAGATTAGAACAATCCTCTGTGTTTGGAAAAAAGGCAGAAAATCAAGCCACTGCTTTGATACCTTGCATGTTACATACGGTCCTTGGTATCAGGTTTTAGCCTTGGGGAAATTCCCTGATGACATTCCTTATTTTAGTATCCCAGTATCCCAAACCAGTTTTGGTTTTGCCATGTCTTTAATTTTGATCCCCCAACCTCTGATTAACTTGCCTGCCTGATTTTAAAGTACAATTGCCGTAGAAGAAAAGGCCAAATAAATAGTGGCCTATTATCATCTTATATTGTGTAAATGCACAGTGTGTACAGTATTTGATTATTCCCTCCTCCCCTGGTGGTTTGTCTCCATGCAGGCAGAACTGCTGACTGGTTCCTCAGTAGCTAGCGTGGAGGATGCACGTCGGGTCGGTCAGGAGCTGCTGAGGCGAGGCTGTGGATCGGTCATCATCACTTTGGGACCCCAAGGCTGCGTGGTGCTCAAGGCACAGGAGTCTTCCTCGCAACACGTCCAAACTTCTGCGGTCACAGCAGTGGATACTACAGTAAGGAAGATGCACAAATCAACTATTTATTTATCAATCTTGGTAACTGTATTTCTGTGAATGGGCTTCATTCCAAAATTCCATATATACATTTTGGGGGGGAAATACATTCTAATATCTGTTCCTCAATATTTCATCCTATGCCAGCAATTGCTTTCAAACACTTTCATTTCAGTAGTAGAGAATACATCAACCCAGTACATATACATAGTGATGACTCTCCCCGTATTAGTAAAAAGGATTAAATGTACCTTTGTTGTTATTGGAAATAAGAAAAATCCATCCCAATGATCTCTCTTGCCCCACTTGAATATGGACACCACTAAGAATTTATTATCAAATTGTCCTCTGCAGCCGTAGCAGAGGACAATTTCTGATTACTTTTCAGAGGCCTCAGATGCCACATTGCTATTCCATAACAAAGCTCTGTGACACATAACTGGTACTTACTCATTCATCATGGGACAGGGAGCTCTTAGCACGCTCAGCCTTGGTGGAGCTAATGATCTGTCAGTTCCTCGACTGGAACGGTTTCAGATCAAGCTACTGTTTCATTGGGGATGTGGTGACCACCGGGGGTTTTCTCTTCCTGATTGTAATCTTTAAAAGGAGGCCGTCGCCGCTTGACTCATTTCACACCGGGCTTGGTGGCTTGGTGTCGTCACGGGAGGCTGGGTGAGATCTTCGCATTTCCTGTCTGAGTGTTTTGTTGGCCCTGTATTCTACCAACCAAATACGTCATCAGACAGAAGTGATAATTACTTCTTTTTGCTAAATGGGTTTGATGAAAGGTGTATTTGTTTTTTCTAATGGATCTAATAGTTACTTTTGTTGTGGTATGATTCCCAAAAGCGGTTGATCATGCAATGTAGTAAAGACTGAGCTACTACAACTACAAGCATAGAGCCTTGGCTTGAACAATAAACTCACTGTCAAACCTTTTGAAAGTGAAGAAAAATTACAAGCAGTAAATCAAGTGACAGCAGTGAGGAGACTCAGTGTGACAGTTTTGTCCCAATTAAAGGACCTGCAGTTGGATAGCAGCAACTACTTGTTATCACAGGTCACCTCAGCATTTCAAGAACAAAGTGCTCACTTTCTTGAAC
>OMLI01061589.1:0-17169 GCA_900302605.1 Rondeletia loricata
CCTTAACCCCCCCCCCCCCCCAACCTTAGACCCTCAATGAGAACAAGGCATAACTCCCACGGAAACCTCAATTAGGAAAACAAATGAAAGAAACCTTGGGATGGGCTACACAGAGAGGGATCCCCCTTCCAGGGCGGTCATGCGTGCAGTGGGTGCAGAGTGGGCAACTAAAGATTAAATGTTGATAACAAAATGAAACATCAACAAAATACAGAGAATAAACATAATAAGAAAACAAGATGATCATAAATAGACCAATGTATCTAGAAGTTGGGAAAATCATATTCATTTATGAGTTTGCATATTCTGGACTGTCTATCCTGCACAGTTGTGCACTTCCAAAGCACAAACAGGACTACAAGCCTGCCCGAGGTACGTCATTTGTGCCGACTTTCTTTGTCGTCTACCCTCTTTGAACAGGTGCATAGAGATGGGAGCTTCCTGGCTTGATGTCATTACCAAAGAGAATACTGTACTTATGGAAGATAGTTGAAAGGTGTTCACTACTGTAGCTCAGACCACCTGTGTACATGATATGTAATGTCATTAATATTCAGAGTTTTTGCTGTCCGCTTGATGCATATGTACCATCACCATGTTTTGGTAGAACAATTCACTGGACAGAGAAACGGAGCACAGCTCACATCGACCTGTAGGCCCGCCTCCGGTCATGAATATGTGAATAACAGGAGACTGCTCATGTCCCTTGCTCATGTCCCTCACCTAGCGTACACAAGCCAGAAATCCTATCACCTGCCATCTTGGTCATTACTTTTGTCATACCCATCCTACATACAAAATGTCCAAGTGTCAACTCCATCCCTTGTTAGTTTGGACAGAGCGGAGGAGGCAGGGCAAATGCTGGGTGTGAAGCTGTGGAGTCGGCGAGGAAAACTAAATGATGTCAGTTGTGCGGGCTGCCTAATGACAAAATGAGACTCAAGAAAAGGCTTTGCTTATTCAGATATATTTAATCTCATTTCATTTACAAATAATAATGCAAAGATACAAAGACAGAAGCCTTCACACAAGAAAAATACATCAGGTACAATTCAAACAGAAGCTTATTTAATCCTTAATATAGCACACATATACAGCCAACTTGGATTTTTTTTTTTTGGTCTGATTTGACATTTTGAAATAGAAAAAACACAATTTGAAGAGCAAGGTTTGATCCATTCATTTTTAAAGGGTTACCTCAAAAGAGTACCGGCTTGCCAAGCTGTGCTGCAGAATGCTAGATTTTGCATATTCGATGAGCATGTGTCCTGTTGCTGTGAGTACACTATAGGTGTAGTGCACCCCGACACCGCAATAAAATGCATGTGCAGTGTTCGGAAAAAGTAGTACTGTACTCAGAAACAAAATACATTGTATAACAATTTAGCTGCCATTGTATGAGGCTTAAACCAGCAGTGGGCTGTCCTCAAAATGCACACAAAGGACTCATAGTTGTGGCTTGTCCCATGTGGGTATCCCGTTGAGTGATCATACATGACTATGACTCCGTTTCATTTTTCTGATTCAGTTCGAGTCTCCCTTTTTACATGTGTCACTAAGACAATCTACACATATAGGCCTATAGACTGTGCGGTTTTGATATCTGCTATTTCGGACTATTAGAGTTAGAGAAGATGCGTACAGTAGTATTCACTATAAGAGAGTGTTTGACAGCAGGTTTAAGAAACATAGGTAGAGCTAAATACTTGCTTAAAGCAAAATATAATATAATATTTTGTGAGTTATTTTGAAATTCAGTATCATGCAGAAAAGAGATTCCCCAGGTACTGGGCACGATATATCAGTCACATCTCTGAAGTTATGCTGCAAGAATTTCAATCAAACAGTAATTTTTTTCAATGTAAACAATACATTGACAAGTTCATAGTTCTAAGTTTATGTATATGTATATGTAATAACGTACCCTAATAAATTATTTTGAAAATTAAATGGGAAATAGATGTGTTCCAACAGTTAATAGGACAGGTTAAAAACTCTCATAATTCCCTCATAAGTGCATTGAATTTGAACATAAAAGAAAGATTTAAAGGGCTGGTTTATTAATTTGGCTTTTTGGTTCACCTGTTGCCTTAACACTGAAAGCAAAAAGAAAACGTACAGTGCTTATGACAGATTTACTGTAAAAACAAAAATGTAATGAAAGTAGTACCTATTCTCATGTCAGTCTCTCATTCAAGTCAGTTAAAGCTGGTTCATCTGTTGCACTATTGAAAATGGAGAAATGTTGATGCCAGGGAGCTGTCAATAGTAATCTACAAATAAAATAAAAGAGAAGGTTCCAAATTCTGTAGTTAAAAGAAATAAATAACAACATAATCTCCGTAATTCACACAGCAGGTGGTTCATATGTAGTCTGTTATTCAAGATAAAGTATTCAGCTACGTTGAAGCATTTAGTAGAGAGAAAGACAATAAACATGGCTCTATCTGTTGTAAACTCTTGTCTCTGTAAACACTGGCATAATACCAATGGACACCTGAACATTGGCGCATAAAAAGGTGGCAGTAACAGGCGACACATCAGTCAGAGTTATCTACATAATCACAAAAAGTTAAAAGAAAGACCGTAACAGAAACAAAGGACCTACAAAAACGTCAGGCTCGCCAGAAAGTCTGAGGTTCAGAAGAGGAAAAATAGAGCCACAATGACATATTGCAGCACAGTAATTCTCAGTGCATTTTCTCACTTTGACATCATATCACATGAAGCACAAAAAACATTGCTCCTAGCATAAAGCAATATACACAACTAGTCTATAGAACTGCCATGACATAATAAAATTATGTTGGTGTTGCACAGCACATTAGCACATACTGTATATTGCAGTGTAAAAATGAACAAGTACCAAAGAATAGCATCTATGTGCAATAAAAGGCTGATTACCATATTTCTGATGCTTTTAGGTTTGACTTAGCACGTACACAGCCTACACATGACGCTGAATCAAAGGAGACAAAAGACAATTTTACCAAACAAGAAAAACAGAACACTTAGACAAAATTTAACAAGGTTGACCCCACCATTCACTCTTTTAGTTTAAGTACATTATATATTTTTTGCATGACATTGCTTTCAAAAGAAGAATGTATACAGTATAGGGAAATAAAAACCAAGCCAAAACAGGGAAAATATGTCTTCAGATTCATGCAGTCACAAAATTGGAATTAAAACCGTTTACTCACCGGGGCAACAAACAAAACAAAACAGGCAACAGGAAATAACAAAAATGCATCATAATTCAGAAACACGTGATGCAGTTAAAACTTTAAGGAGTATAGAAAAGGGGGGAAAAGTATCTTCATGCTGAACGACTTAAGTTTCAATTGATCCGATCACATTTATCAGAATGTTTGATTTACCTTGTGTGAGAATAATGGCAGAATATGCAGGCACAGGAGAACCATGACATACATAAGCAATAGACAAAATGTTCTCAGAAACACAATAGAATAGAAAGAATAGCCTATTTTCATAGAGTACAATATCTTCCTATAGGCATCTTTAGATGGGAGATGGTTATATAGTGTCTTGGAAGAGAAACCTTGTTTATACTCCTTTTTAGGGGCATTTTAATAATGATTGTACCTGGATTGAATTAGAATTCCTTTAAAATACTTTCCAGGGATTGATAGATCTGATCTAGCACAGTATAGCAAACATAATATGTCCTGCATATTTACCCATTTGGGAAACTGCACTCTGTGCCTGTACCTTGAACCATGATTTGACTTATTATTAATCAATCTTAATATTATTCAGACACTTTATCTATTTCATATAGTTCTATTTAATGCTCAAAGGTGCTATCCATGGCAGGAAGAGCTGCAACCGGATCAGTTATAGAGAAAGAACTCTGCTAACCACTATCCAAAAATACAAAGGTTTGACTAGCTTTCCAAAATTGAAGAATAATTGCGTAACATTAGACAGCTAACAAAATACTCACGGATTAAGTAAAAATTCAGCTCTTTTAAATAGACTATCTATATATAACTTTTCAAAAATAACTTACTTTTAGTTTACTTTTTGTTCTCTTTTTTTTTTTTACAAGAAGGCAAGTTTGATCAAATAGAGGGCAAACAGGTCCAGTGCACATAACAGTCACAGGGGGGTTGGGTATGAAAACTCTCATAGATCAATGTTTTAAATTAGTACATAAAGTGCAATGTAAAACGTAGGAGACGGTCCAATGGAATCACAAGCCAACGTGACAGATGATGTTTTAAACAGCGAATGCATGAAGCCATATAAATCCAGAACCACAACAAGACTGGAGAGACACAGAACAAACTGACCAAGGGCAAAGACAATGAGAGGATATGCTCATGTGACTAAGACACACATAGATATCCAATGTCATAGTAGTGTAGAAGAAATCTACAAAATAATATATAAAAAGTACTGAGTAAAATTGTCAACAAAGATATTTACAGTACATAAAGGCTAGATGTCAGAATCTATGAGGATGACAAGGTGGCGACAACATACTCTACAGATGGGACCTAAATACATTCTGGTTGCATCAATGCTGTTGTTCTAGTATAGAGGCAGTTCAATGGTCTGGAAAAAACAAAAATATTTTAACAACACTGAGCTCACATCTATGGGAGTAATACAGGAGAGTTTCCGTTTCTACCATATGCCACAGCTTCCCTCACTCACTGAGCCTTTTTTGATGCGCAGCAACTCATGGACCTGTAAAGTCAGTCAGTCAGTCAGTCAGTCAGTCAGTCAGTCACTCACGGTTAAGCCTATCTGAACCCCTAGTGGTCGTTAGGAGGCATGGCAATATCTACAGACACTGAACCAGGATCATTCACTCGCCTCCTCTCTGCACTGTGTAGGCTGCTTCGCATCTATGACACTGTGTTTCCTTGTTTCTCTTGCGCCTTATTTGATAGTTTTTGCCAATGTAAAGGATGCATCTCTCTAAAGCAAACTAAAGAAACATGGAAAGAGTGTACTGTACGTTCCAAAAGTATCAACAGAAATAGGACATGGCACCATCACTGTGCATTCGATGATAATCTTCCTCTATGTAGGGGTACATTTTGTCTGTTATACTTCACAGTCCTAAATCAATTACTTTAGTTTTGCATAGATATTACGCAAAATCTAATCACATTCTGTACATCTGAAATATAAAATTAAACAAGCTTGTAAACATGTATTTCACAACAAAGAACTTAAAAATTAACACCTTACTTTTTTCATTTATCCGTGTAAATTAGAATGACATAAATGAATATGAAAAATTACACAGTAGTGACAATGAAAAGTAATGGATGAAGATCTACACACCTCAAAAACGCAACTACAGAAATGTAACAAAGTAAATATGTGGGCCAAACCACCTGTAGAATAGTAAAACTGCTCTACAATTAAAATGTTTGTTTGATGTACATAGTATTCAAATCTCTGCATGAAAACTGAATGTCAATCTAGTAAGGCAAAATAAGTATGCACAGTGATTTGTGATTTCATGCATAACTGAAGACTGCTGTTTGCTGTGGCAAAATCTAAATTCAGTCAAATTGACACTTTCTATAAATAAAGTACGGTAAGTGGCAAAATGACTCACTGACACACACCAAACTTTTTAGGAGATATTTGGAAAATCAAATTAGGCCTGACTTTGGCTTCCGTGACAAACCACACAGGGATTAGCACTAAATGAATACGCTATCTGAAAGCATTACTGAGAACAAGCTTGGCACAGAGAGGGAGGTGAAAACTCAGAGAGGAAGTGATTGAGACAAAAGCACGGAAAAAGCAGAGAGGTGTTTCCTATATGAGTCATCAAGCTACTCTACGGTGTGGACAGGTGAGTTGTTTGTTATCAGTTTGCTCTACAGGCATGGTTTTAGTCAGTTAATGATAGCGAGTGAGAGACCAGGCTCCTTCAGCCCCCCTGATATTTTCATCAAGCTTCCAAGTGTTCATGGGAATATAACGTATGCATCTAAAATAAATCAAACACGGGATGTATCATTAGCAAAGACTAGTGACAGAATCATGAATAGGTTTCATATCATATCTCATATGTCATCATTCCAGTACCATCTTTCCGGTTCTGAGAAGAGATGGGAGGCTGGCAGCGCTCTCCAAAACAATTCAATCCATTTTCTTAAGCTGACATTCCCTTCAAAAGCTCTTCTGAGGGGTTGGATTGTGTTGGTTTGTGGGTGACGGTGCGGAATGGATGCTCTGCCCAGCTGGCGCCTCGACCCCCGCACCCCAGAAATCGCCTCCTCTTGGTTCATCCTCTTGGACCCGGGCCCTCGCTCCCTCAGGGCAGCAGGGTTCACACACCGGTGCGTGAGCATGCGGTGCAGTTAGAGTCGGTCAAGGCGGAACGCATCCTCTGTGGCTGGGTCAGCAAGGACCATGTCTGGGTCATTGAGCATGTGCAATCCGTCAAGCGTCAGTGGGTCGATTTTCAGCTCGTCCAGTGGGAACTGGGAGTCCATATCAAAGCTGACATCTGTGGACAGGGAGCCAGTCAGGTCCTTGGGCAGACTGGGAGGAGACTCTCCACTCACTGAAGAGCAGCAAGACACCACATTAAAAAAACAGACTAACACCCACTATGGATATTTATTGAAAGCATGTGGGACTTATATGCACTTATAGTTTACATTTGACAAGGTTTCTTGGATAGGGTTAGTTTACCCTATAGTCCTGTTGTACATATGGGGGACACTGTCAGCTGTCTTCCAGCTGTCAAAACTAAAACAAAATTCCAAGGCACCCATTATAAATGGAAGTAAAACTAAAGTCAAGCCTGAGATGAAGTGGACATCTAAAATCTTCCTGTCTAAGGACTATTCGCACAATGGAGTTAAGCTCAGAGGATTTCACTAACATCAGGAAGACATATCTAACAAAACTTAGTGATTGATAAAGAATCAGTCAAGCATGGTAATGTTGCCTTCAGGGTCAGAAGATAAGGGCAGTGAGTAGGTAGAAATGTATCTCATGAATGTTTTCAAGGGGGAGAAGGAAGGAGAATGTAAACTTAACAATTCAATGACTGAAAGAAGAGAAAGAGAGAAAGTTAGGGATTCTGGTTTATGAGTAGAAAATCAGCATCTGACGGGCAGTTAATTATCAGGTAAGCCTACAGCTGAAGGAAACTCTGTGGGGCTATACAATCCTGTAGATTACATTCTGAAGTTGGATGTAGGTTTATCAATAATACATTTATTACCACTGCAGCAGCAACAACATATTTAATTGATGGAAAATACTTAATATTTCAAAGGGTGAGCTAGAGGCTGGAACATAACCCCAAACCAAAGTATAGGGTGACCAGGTGCTCTGGTTTGTCCGAGTCTCAGTTTCAAGCTACGTGTCAGTGTTGTAAAAAATACGACCATATCCTGTTTTTCACCACCTGTCAGGTTCTTGATTTAGAGAACTGAGCATGGCTATATAAAACTAGACATTCCTCGTCGCCCGCGACGCCATTTGTATCCCCCGCCACCGGTGTAACGCCTAGGCCCTGAAACAGATTATAATATATTTATGGCAAGTATGTATTATTATGTTTTCAAAGTGAAACTTTTTTCACAAAATTAAAGATGGCTACTAAAAATAAAAAATGGTCACCGGTAAATGGACAAAACCCCACTGGAGAAAACCCCACAGTCAACAATTTATTTTTCCAAGATTTTGTAAATTTTTCATTGTGTCTGAAAATTGTAAGTCAATCAGTTGAAGCATTGAAGAGTGAATGTCCAGAAGACATCACTAAATTTGACATTTTGACCCCTGATAGGGTGGAGGTGACTTTCAATATGGTCCATCTTTGTAACAGTTGCCTTAATAACTTGCATGAATTAGAAGAACGTCAAAGGTCAAAGGAGTTAATCGTTTCAAGCGTTCAAGGGTGTTAGCGGGCGGAGAAAACCCAAAATGTGACCCACTGACCCCTGGCGATCGGGCCATATTGGAGGCGATCGGGCCATATTGGCTCGGGTGGTGCTGAATTTCCATGGGGTTCATCCTTGTACCACTTTCCATCAACCCTGGATATTTGAAATCCATCGGTTTTGAGTTAAACTGTTAACATTGGATACAACCTTGTATCACTTCCAATGTTCTCTGAAGATCCCAAGCCAATCGGTTGAAGCTTTCAAGAATTAGAGTGTTCACGGTGGAATATGTGCCTAAATAGGCCAAAATCTCAAAGTTTTTTCCCTGTAAAATGGTCAAATGTTCAAATATTTTGACTATTTTCATCTGGCGCTATGTACTGACCCATATCTGTGTCCCACCACAATTTCTGAGAAATCGGTGAATAATTATACCTTGCAGAGTGCTCACAAGCTCCATGTGCTTAAATAGGCCAAAACCACAATATTGAAATATTGTCAAAATTGTCGTATGGCGCCGTGTACTGAACCATATCTATATGCTATCACAATCTGAGAAGAGTCAGTCAAGAATTGTACTGTGCAGAGCGTTCACAAGCTCCATGTGCCAAAATAGGCCACGGCGGACACGTGACGATCGCTGAACCATAGTTCATCGCCAGGGGATACAACTAGCGTTACTTAAACACATAAGTGAGACCTAACAGTTATCAAATTAACTATCAATCTCGGGAACAACTACGACGACTGTTTGAGTTTAGCTTGGACGTTAGCTAGCTTACAAGCTAGTTAACTACTAGCTCGCTAACTAGGCTACATTCTGGTAGCTAGCTATAGCTTAAATGTGAACCTATATTCCCCCGATTCATGAGACCCATTTGTTTCTAATGCGGTTTTCAGTGGGGAATCTGTGAAATGATAAATGTTTGTCTGATTCTGACATTTGTATGATGTGCATCTTGGTACACAACAGTCAGACATAGCTGGACTGTTCTTGCTCTTCCAGGTAGTTTCCCACCCAGAGTGTGACGCAATTTCAAAATGGCCACCGTGGGAATAAGGTCTATTTCAACTGTGTATAGCACAGATAAACATTTGCCTCATTTATTTAAAAAGGCTATATGATGCCCACATAATATCAAGACATGCAAGCAAATATGTGCATTGTACACAAGCGGAAGACCCTGTGTTCTGGTTTGGGGTTTTGAAAATCTCTACAAAAGTGACTGACCTGAGTAAGCCATCTGATACGACGGAGCACCTGTGAGAATGATGTTGGGGATGTTGCCATGACTACTGTAGCCCAGCTGCTGGGAGTCCTGCAGGTTGTAGTGACCACCAGTCAAACCCATCATGGCTGCCTGGGTGTAGTTGAGGGTGGAGGCCTGGCTGTACAGGCTGTTAGAGCTGATGGGGGTTTCAATCATGTTGAACTGCTCCAACTGACAATCAAAACATACAAAACAAAAGATCAGCATCACAGTTTTGACACGGCTGCTCATACATAGGTTCATTTGATTCATTAGTTCATTAATCCATTCAATATCCTTCATTTTCGCCCGATAATCATGATAGTATTCTTGAGATGAGAACCTGTTCCACTGTGATCTCTCTAAAGCTAAAACAGGTTGAAAACAGAAATATATATGGACTTTAAAGGAATACACCAACATTTTGGGAAATATACCTTTTGTCCGACTTACCCAGACTTAGACGAGATGTTCAATATCATTTTCACCTCTGTGCGTTCACTGGCTCGTTTCCATGTTTTTCCATGTTAGCATAACGTGTTAGCTTAGCATAAAGACTTGAAGCCTATTGGGGCCAGTAGCCTACCTCCGTCAAAGTGAAGAAATACACCTTACAGCAACTCCGAAGCTGTCTTATTTACACGAGGCATCGTGTGTATTTGAAATACACGTGCAGGAATAAAATAAAATAAAACGAGAGACCTTGTTTTCAGAAAAGTTAGAAGGGTTGAACTACTTTGTGCCGGATCTAGCCTCTAGTTCTACCTTCAGAAGGTGCGCGGTTCACTGCGCTCAAGGAAGACGGAAGGATACATGTGTGTTCAGCGGTTATAGTTCCACCCGTCTCCGAAAACGTCTCTCGTTTTAAAAAATGTGTAAAAATTTCCCTGCACGTGTATTTCAAATACACGATACCTCGTGTAAATAAGACAACTTCAGAGTTGCTGTAAGATGTATTTCTTCACTTTGACGGAGGTAGGCTACTGGCCCCAATAGGCTTCAAGTCTTTATGCTAAGCTAACACCTTATGCTAACATGGAAAAACATGGAAAACGAGCCAGTGAACGCACAGAGGTGAAAATGATATCGAACATCTCGTCTAAGTCTGGGTAAGTCGGACAAAAGGTATATTTCCCAAAATGTTGGTGTATTCCTTTAAGGCATCTGACTGTCACAGATAGAGCTTGATTGGTGCGTACCTGTTGTGAGAGAGCGCTGGTCTGCCTGGATGTGAGCTGCTGGTCGTAGAAGTCTGTAAACACGCTGCCCAGTATGGAGTTATGCTGCAACAACAAACAGACCCCCTCTATTTGTTATGATGCAAAAAGACTATTAGAAGCAGACCACTATGAATATTCTTCATCCAGGCAATATTAGTTGTACGTTTAACATAAAATATGGTCGTGCTGGTGTATGAAAACATGTGATTAGGAGAAGACAGTCAAAGCAATTATGGCAAACACTGGAATCACCTCACAATGTCCTGTAGCTGGGGGTTTTTTTTCACTCAAAAGACTTTGCTAATTCATGAGCCACTTGAATAAGATAACGCTTTCTGTGTTGATATGCTAAAGGCCACAGAGAAATCTCTTCACAGACCTGAATAAAAAAATGATTTGTTTGTTTATATGTTGCAGGGAACAGAGAAATCGCTGTGCACATGTTTGTGATTCTGTGAAACAAACATTAACATAGCATCAATGCTCTAAACTGACACTATAAAGCATGGTACACACAGAAGAAACCGTAAGTAATCATGTAATGCAACGCTAATAAAGGATTCTGCCAAGCAACTTTCAAGCCCATTAGCTAATTAATTATTAATTAAGTCAAAGCAAAAGCAACAGCAACTTCTTCAGATTAATTCTCAATGGCTCTTTAAAACTTGACACAGACACACAACAGACCATAAGACAGTCCACGCAGGAATGTGCGATTTTGCGATCACAATAATTAATGCAAATTCCACAAATCTCCTCAATATTTGCGAGAACTTGCAGTATTTCCAGTAGTTTTTGTGATATGCAGCAGGCCTACACTTATTATCGCAAGAAATTATCATATATGACTCTTTTTTTAAGGGGGGGTACTTATAAGATGAAAATTTTTTGGTATCTCTTTAGTGTCACTTTAGTACCATTTCACTGCAAAAAACACCAAAAACTCTGCAAATTGCATCGCAATTAATGAGAAAACCTGTCGCAAAATCAAGCATTTTTGGTCACACAAAAAAGAAATAAAAAACTGAAATCCTGGAGGAACAGATCGGATCAATCACATGAATAGGAACTTCCTGTTCCCTTGATGTTTGTGTTAAATGTACAATCATCTGAAATGTCAGTATACACTAAAGAGCATTGGAGGGGCGCACCGCAAATGCCCAAAACCGCCAGCTAAAAATAAGGCCAGAGGGGGACTTTCTTTCAAAAGGCTGCTGCTACCAGGCAAGCTTCCTCTGCTGCTTTCTGGCCTTGGAGTTTTAATTAACATGAGCCAAATGGAATGAAATTCACATCAAATAAAGGAATAATTGAAAATGTAATCCACTACTGAATCATCCAGTGCAGGCTAATTCTCTTGAAGTTTCTCAGTTAAATGTCCTCATAGAACCAGCAACAGAAATTCTCCTATTTCATCGTGGCCTCTTAATGTATAAGTAATTGGATCATATTCTCAGCCCATGCTCCTCCTAGTTCAAAACAAATTATCTATGTGTGCTGCAAATGTCCCCACAGGGCAGAGTGGGTAACAGAGCATAGCCTACCAGTTGTGGTTTAGCCCATGTATAACCTCAGACTGAGCCACTTCTCTGTCACAAAGCGTGTTTTCACAATGAAATTTGATACATTGTTTTTCACAAAATCAGAAAAATACATTTCAAGGTTGTATTTGTTTTCCATGAGACACTGGAAGGCTAGGCTGTTAAAGCAATCAAAGATTTACAGTACCTTCTATTTACAATGGTTTCAGATCTGCGACACTTTTACGACACATGATTAACAACCCTGATCCATGTTTACCTTGGGTGTGTTTAATTCATCTTACAGCACCACCCTGCAAACAAGGTGCAGTTTGTTCAGATTTAACTATGGGAATAATGAACAGGTTCCTCATACAATCTCTTCAAAACTCAACAAGGGGGATTACCATCTCCCCTTTTATACTCCCTCAAATTACCATGTTGAGGCTTACAATAACCCTCCCAAATGGTAAACAGTGTTTGGGGATGCAGTGCAAACACCACAAAAGCAGCAGCAGAAGAAGAGGGAGGTCGGGGACACAGTTACATCGGAAGACATCAACGACACTGAGTGTTTGGAGAGACTGGTGGTCAGACCTGGGCAAAATAGCAACTACATACCCCATGAATATTTCTAATAAATAAGTAAGTAAGTAAATACATAAATTAATTAATAAATAAACAAAAAAAACAAAAAAATGGGTACGTCTTGATTTGTTCCATCTTGCTAGGCTAAGGTTTGTGAGGCTGCTCAAGTGTTTGGTAGGATAAAAACAAGTGCAACTTGAGTTATTTCTGTTTTGCCCAGATCTGCTGGTGGCAACACAAGAGAGCAGCTGAACTACAATGCAGGGGACGGTGACGTTTATACACAGCGAGCCAGCAGCTCATTGGTTCACACGCCCTTACTTGAGGCGAGCCACCGGGTGAGAAGCCTTGATTGGAGACGGGAGAGGTTGGAGACTGATTGGCAGAGGATCCGACCCTACTGCGGTACTGTTGGAGGGAAGAGGCCTGATACAAGAGGATGTGTTTGAGTTATTCGCGTTGGAGAAAGTCGTCTGCTGGTGTCTGTGTGTTTGTGGTGTTCAGATGTATCTGTAGTGTTTGTCTGAACCTAATCTGCTGTGTATTGTGCTGTAGGTTATCCTGGTTTGATTTCATGGATTTGGAAATACTTCACAGAAGTACAATTAAATCAAATTCCCTTTTCCCAGCATCAGTTAAACTAGTATTCAGAAACAGAGGGTGACTTGACTGAAGTTCAGCTGAAACATAAACTAACTTTTTAGGCAACCTCCAATGTCTGTGATGGTTGCAACTCAGCATACTAATATCTAATTCTAGTACTAGAATGAAATACGTGAATAAGGAAAATAATAGTGAACACCATATATATAACATTAATAAAGTAATAATGCTGAAAAGGCAATGGCAAAACAGTCAGAAGTAAGATATCTATTGGGGGAGGAAGACGGCTGCTAGCAGGCCTAGCTAAGTGAATGGCTACTGTAAAACTGGATGATCAGAGAAAACCATCTCTGTTCTCTATTCTCAGCTTTCTATTCTATCCCATCTAGTCTATCTAGTCTATTCAGTCTATTCGTCCAGCAAAATCAAAACAAGAAAGTTTGCATAGAACATATTCAATACCAAAGATAAAATTAAAGTGACTTTTGTGATCACAAATCAATTTGACCTAAGCAATGCACCACCATCATTGTGAACTGAAATAAACAGTACGTAAAACAAATATCAGAGGAAACTACCATAGTGGACAACAGATAAAACTATTGTGTAACTCCAGATTTCCAGGTGTATCAAACGAGACTGATAATCTCTTATCACTCAAAAGCCAACAGGAATTCAGACCTCAACATTCCTAATCTATTGATAGATAAGCTATCAAAATATTAGTAGCATGAGATAGAGAAGTGATAAACGGTTGAAACTCTCTGGGTGAAAATATAAACTAGTACAGTGAGATGCTCTCGGCAAGAAGGTAGTACTTCTCATTATCTTGTTGTAACTGCTCTATTGCTGAACTTTGAGGTTTGGAAACAGATGCAAACACATATCTAAAATCATATTAAAAACAAAGCAGTACATCAAAAAGCTAGAGAACGACAGACAAGTTTGTTATTCTTGGTATTCTTGGTGTAAGCTGCAGTCAAATTGCTCAAATGTTTTGCCTTGACCACACAAGGGAAAGTCTACAACTGAGGTGAGGGAAAAGTAGGCCACTTCCATCTCTGCCATAATCCAAACACATTCCCTCTGCAACAGAAGCAGCGAGGCTAGAGCTAAGATCTGAAGGATGTACAGTGTCTTGCAAAAGTACTCAGATCCCTTGACTGTTTTGCACATTTTGTTGTGCTTTTAAGTTATTTCAAAATGCATTTATTCTGGATTTTTAGTCTGAGTTCTATGCAAAGCACTCTATTCTATCAAAGTTAAAAACAAAATTGTAAAATTGTAGAAATGTATGTGAAAGTATAACATTAAAATAACAGAGAAATCAAATTTGCATAAGTATTCAACCCTTTTGCTTCGTTTCAGGTAAGTTGCCCAAGTCCCATTAAGATCTAGTGAAGGGACCTGGTCTCAGCTTTGTTAGCAAGAAAAGCAAATAAATAAATAAAGTCTGAAAGGACAATTGTTCAGAAATGCTAAATACAATCTAAATATGACGTCTGAGTAATAGATGAAAAGAGACATTGAGCAAATGTTTTGCTAGAGTGGCAATTTAGCCCAAACGAAGCAAAGGGGTTGAATACCAGAACTTACTTGAACTTAAACTTGAGTTACTTTAATTTTATACTTTCACATACATTTCTACAATTTAGTTTTCACTTTGATAGAATAGAGTGCTTTGCATAGATGGAGAACTGAGATCCAGCAGAAGGGAAGCAGTAATCGCTTGGAGGTCAGCAAGCTCACCATTTTGCTGTCATTTGAAAAGAAAATAACCACACATTGTGATACGCTGATCTAACGCTGCACTGAGAGAGGGGTGGTCAGGGCTCACCGTGTTCATGTCCATGTCCATGTTGGTTTGTGAGGAGCTCTGGTTCTGGGCCATGGAGGACGGCAGCTGGACCAGGCCTGTTTGCTGGAGAGGAAAGAGAATAGACGATATAGATATAGATGCAGCCGTCAAGTTCCACTTTTTAGTTTACGCAATGCATGTGCCTGTGAATTACTTCTACACTGCCACTAGTGCTCTGACCCCAGGAGGCAACGCTTCTTTTCAGCAGTGAGAAGGCACAAGGAATGATCTGGCAACCAACTGACTGAGAGCTAAAAATGTTGTGTTATGATATACTGTATATAAATAAAATAAAATAAAGAATCAAATGAACTTAACTTGATATGCCTTCTCTGTTCTACTTCACTACATTTGAGATAGTATATGCTCCAACATCTGCTGCATTTCAAATGGAGGACAGATGCACAACAGATGCACAAATACTACTATATAGTTTCCTAGTTTAAAAAAACAAAACAGTAATTAACAGACGGTAAAACTTGAAAAAAGAAAAAAGGCATACAGGGTTCCCACATTCCCAAATTCAAGGACTCAAAATTGGCTTGTTTTGGGGTAAGACATGACATCAGTCAGAATTAGACATCATAAAGGCCTCATTTTTTACTCATGATCGTGTCAAGTCAAGAAATCATGGTGAAATCATTCACTGAAAAACTCAAAATCTCCATCACATTGTTGATCCGAGGACAGAGAATGGTCCAGAGAGCTGGGGCATATTGATGAATTTGGGTGCTATATTTTAATAATAAAAAAAAACTGCTTAAAGTGCTTTTAAAGTCGTATTTTTTCTCAAATCAAAAAACTTTCAAGGATTTTCCAGGCCCGATGGAACCCTGTGGATAGTACAATCAGTGTGGGAGAAACTGTAACACAGTAGTGCCCGCTAATTAACCTCTCAGCAAGAGACTGAGGTGACAGACATGACTGAGGGTCTGCTTAGTAGAGCTGTGCTCTTGCTGCTGGTCACTCTTGCTGATTGCTGGGCTTTGCGATGAGCCCCGCTATTAGCATCGAGTAAGACTCATTTATTTCAGACAGAATTAATACACAAGTTTCTGTCTGCAAAAAATGGTGTCCCTTTGCTATTATCCAGCAGAAAACGTAGTTGAAGGGCAGAAGACAGCATCTTTATTGTATTCATAATTTCATTTCATTTAAAGTTGTATTTGCCAAATGAAAGAATACATTCTTCGTCTTAATAGGCCAAAGGAGACATGTTTTGCCATGTCTTATCTTCTTAAATTTCTTTCTTTCTCTCTCCATGAGATCTAATAACAGGCATAATTGTAGGTGTTGTTATTTCAGTAAGATAGGACAATCCGTTTGATTGAACAGACAGGTGATGTGCAAATTGTTTATTGCCTTCATATAATATTCTTGCATGGCTTTCACATGTCTGGCACATCAATAAATGTATGGACAACTGCTTGAAATGCATCAACCAAATTGTGTGCGGGGCTTGCCCATACAAACAGTGTGGGAAGGAGGAAAAAGATTAGAGGAGATACAGTAACTAGTACACGCATGAAAGCGAGCAGTGAGTCTTGTTTTTATCTTAGACATTGTTAGTCTTATTCATTTATTCACAATCTGCCCACGTCTGAATGCTGTCATTCTCTGTATTGTATGTATTACAAAGAACTGGATGGATGTAAACAGACGGCCGTCCAGATACGATTTAAAGACCTTAACGCGCATGGATGAGAGAGCAGTTGGCGAAGATGCCTTTATGTCAGTCCGCAAAAAACTGACAAGCTAACTTAACAAATGCAAGTCTGCAAGGGAGAAGATAGCCAACAGAGCATCAATCAATCCTGTCGATACTTTCAGTGTAGGGATGGGTATCGTTAGGATTTTATCGATACTACTACTCTTATCGATACTGCTTATCGGTTCGGTACTTTATCGATACTCTTATCGGTTCTTTTTGATTATTATGCAAGAAAAAAAGACAATTAATTAAGAACAGAATCGACATTGCTTTATTATTGTTTTATATAACTTTTTATAAATATAAACAAATATTATTTCTTCAGCAGCAATGTTTTAAATGCGTCTGAATTATAGACTTTATAATCAACAACAAATCATATTTAAAAAAAATAAAAGTAGATAAAGTAAGTGACTGTGGCACTCAATAGTGAGTTTATAGTGACCTTATTGTACTTAATGGTATTCACTATAATATCCTATAGGATATTATGCTGTATAGTTAATAGTTTTGCTGTGGTA
>OMLI01061612.1:2167-12486 GCA_900302605.1 Rondeletia loricata
GTTCAGACTGAGCGAAACACAATGTTGTTGATATTTTTCTTCCTTATTCTGATCATCTTCGTCCCGTGATCTGCAACAGCACAGAACAACACAGTCAGGAAAATAAGTTAACTTCAGGACATTTTGTTAAGGATTCATCATTACCTGGTGGCAGTGAAATACTGAGGTCATTAATTAAGCTAATTGACTCAACATACTTGTCTTCACATAACACATGGGCGGTGTTAATATGAACTCTGTCTGTTAAAGCATTAAGGGGTTATAGTAGTTTCAAGAAAATCTGTTTTTTCCTCATTAATATGCAAATTTTGCAGCAAGTTGCTCCAAAATCTAATCAGATCATCAACTCTATAGGGCGAACCTGTGGTGTAAGTGTGAAGTTTCTATCATGTATTGTTCTTGAGTTATTGTGTGAATGTGTCTAAGCACAGACAGACAGACACCATGATGACATAATAATGACAAATGTGGAGTTTCACTCCAAAATGGGAAATCCACCGTTTAAAAAAGTGACACCTACTCTTACAAAATGATTGACAGCACAAAAATAGAACAATTGATGGTCCTTTTTAAAGGAGCATGGGTAACGTAGGCCCTTGGTTGACAACATCATAACACGTTTACAGACTGTATTCTCTATATTTAAGAAATATCAACGTTAAATCAAAGAATTTCAGGTTAGGATTTTTGTTTTGGAAATGAACTCTTCAAACAGTCATACCCTTACTCTTGATGTTCATGCACATCTTCATGCAGTGTCTCCTGTGGGAGAAGTTGTTCTTGTTCCCTCCACAGCCACTGTAGCGAAACATGTGGCACCTCTTGGTCTTGGGGTTGAACGCAAACCTCCTCTCTGCCCCATCACATGTTCCCCTGTCGACGGGAGCGAGGCAGAATTCCGGTGGATTGAAATCTGCAAAAACAATATTTAAGTTTATTAGAAAGATTCAAAAGCCGTGTACATTTGGAAAAGCAATATCTGAGAAATATATATTGTGGTAACTGCTAAATCAGTAAAAGTGACAATATCAAAATAACTATGGAAGATTAAAAAGTTGCATCCATCCGAGAAAGTTATTGCTATCCAGTGTGGCTGTTTTTCAATATGTTTGGTATGAATAATACATGTACTGTGCGAAAACCAGTGCAATCCTCTAGTAAATAATTACAATCAGTGTTTCTTTAACTATGGGTCAGGACCCAAAATGTTGTGTGCCTGTTTCTGGATAAGTTAGACCCATTCCAGTTTGCTTACAGGGCCAGGAGGAGAGCAATAAGATTTATGCCTGACTGCTTTTCATCAGTTTCTCTTCAGCTTTTAACTGTATACAGCCTCATATCCTGCACATAAGCTTTTATCTAACATTGGAATGGATTTTAGCACAGCTGGTTGGCTAACAGACTTTTTAACTGACATATGTCAAGTTCATGGCGCAGTCTTTCCTACAACTGAATATATCCAAGACTAAATAGATGTTCATAGATTTCCACAGCAGGCCTCCCTCCCCTGTGCTATCCTTTATAAAAGATGAGCTAGTTGAGGTGGTGCAGCAGTATAAATATTTGGGGACCAAAGGAAACTTTGAAGTGGACAGGACACAGTTATTATCGACTTATCAACTCCATTGAAGTTGGTAGGACCATCAAACACACAGCGAGTTAGCCCCGTAGTTCCATCTCAGCCTTCTCCCAAGCTGTTGGAAGTTAACGGGGCCATCTTCTTTCAGCTCCAAAAAAAACCCCCAAAAAAAGTCCATCAAATTTCTCCAAACAGCTCATGCAGCATAATTCAAGTGTTTTGTAGCCAAATGATTATACTGTGGATCCAATAATTACCTCATTATCTGCTATATTTTCCTCGCTCACATTGCTTTGCTCTAGAACGCACCAACAGTCGCCCTACAGTAGCAAGCAGTCTTCCTCCAGAGCGCTGTAGGGTGCGTGTGACCAGAGCATTGTCAGTGAGGAAAATATAAGAGATAACAAGGTAAATATTCAACTTTTGTACCCACAGTGCAATCATTTGCTTAAAAAAACACTTGGATTATGCTGCATGAGCTGTTTGGAGAAATTTGGCCTCCTTAACTTCAACAGTTTGGGAGAAGGCTGAGATGGAACTACGGGCTAACTCGCTGTGTTTGATGGTCCTACCAACTTCAATGGAGTTTCGACTGACGGGGGTGAGTCGATAATGACAGAATTTTCATTTAGGCGTGAACTACAAATTCAATGACTTTTCGATGACTTTCAAGGTCTTATTTGGTTAAATTCAAGGACTCAAAATCACCATGTTTTGGGGTAAGATGTGACATTGGTCAAAATTAGACATCGCAGAGGAAGAAATCACGGTCAAACCTTTCAATTTAAAACTGAACACTGCTGGTACGTATATCAACACAAATCTCCATCACAGGGTTTTCCTCAGGATGTGAAGTGTTGAGGCATATTGACGAATTTGGGTGCTATATTTTAATTACAAAAATAAAGTACTATTAAGGCCACCCATTCATTTTCAAAAACCTTTCAGGCCTTATTTCCTCAAATCCACAAACATTCAAGGACTTTCAAGGCCCGTGGGAACTTTGGGTTAATTTAGTTTAGGGTTAGTTTAAGAATCTCTGGTTTAGATACAAGGGTCTGCCATACAGCGTTAACCACTGGCATTAAGACTGTACATAATGGAAAACCCACCAGATGTCAGTGTTTGGTTAGGAAACTGGGCCTACATGGCATTTCACTGGAACAACACAACACTGAGGATGTATCTCAATTCCAAAATGCTCACTTTCCACATTTTCTAACAAGGCTGAAATAGAAATTGAAGGGTTCTATTCCAATATCATATAAATCAGCTGTGAAATAAAACTGCTACCTGATATTCATTACTCAAGAACACAGATCACTGCATCCTCCAAAGCGTTCCTAAGATCTGATAACTCTGATAACTTTGAAGTAAAGATCTGATAGCTGATAACTCTGATAACTAATCAAACTCTGCACTCCATTTTGAAAGCAAAATAGATGAAAAAATAGATAGGGATAAGCGAAACTATGGAGGCCCACCCATCCTGAAAATCTCCCTCTCAATATTTTTGGACAAATTGAACTCTAAAAACTCTACCTCTCTGAATGAGTTGAGGGAGACTGGTGCTCTCCTGTTGCAGCATAAAAGAGCCTTGGAACATGGCAGTGATGATCTACGCTCCCTCACGTCTAATACATGGAAAATTAGAAGGTGGGAATATGTGAGAAATGGACTGTGTGGAGGAGACGCTGTCGCTGATGCACTCTGTTTCTGCCCTTTGCCTTTCACCACAGAAGCAATTTTGCAAGCTGTCTACCATCTACGCCTGGCTGCACCTTGAGGGCCTTCAGTGGTAAACCCATTTACAGCACACTGTAGTTAAATAATCGAATTGGATTCACTTACTTTGAGACTAGTTTTGAAGTATAATTCAGAATTCAGTAGGGATAGGTTTTCTACTCTGAGGACAAGTTGATCGGTGTGGTTAGAATACTTCAAGGAGAATACCGGTGTCATATAGAGTTATAGCCCATTTACTACCGTTTACGTTTCAAATACAAACTTTACGGAGTCAAACCTAGCTTGAAATGAACTGCTGTCCCAGCTAAATAAGAAGACATGGACGTAACAATGAAGTTTGTGAGGCGACATGTTTTTGAGGGATTATTTCCTGGAGGCTTTCATTTCTTCCTGTGGGTGTCAGGTGATTGACAGGAAGCAGAGCGTAACGTAATGCAGCGCTGATATGAAAACACTCGACTCGGGCACAATGAAATAACGATAAAACAGAAACCCTGAGAAAACAGAAACTTTGACAAAACCAAATTTAGGCTCCATGTTTACTGTGATGGGATTATCAAGCTCGGGCAATGTTCAAGTCTGTGGAAGTTGTTTTTCATACTGTACAAGAATGAATGGCAGCAAATGGTTTCTTCTGGACGGAGGAAAACAATCCCTGATATATATAACTATGCTGACTGTGCAGACACCAGCAGGAAGAATGGAAAGGAGAGGGGAAACCTAGACGATTGGCACAAACTTTTTTTTTAAACACACCAATATTATCCTTTAATCTATCCCAAACGTCTCTCATGAGGCTAATAATGATCATTTCTCATCTAAAATCATCGTCCTCACCTGTCGGTTGGTGAGTGGCGTCCACGTGCACTTGAGGTTGACTTACATCGAATTCCCCTGAGAAACAAATAAACAAATATATTAAGGTATCAGTCGTTTTAGGGGTGATTTTAGCACTGAATAAAAGCTCTGCAAAATGACTCCAAGATAGTTTTACCTATGTATTGCATGTTTGTTTGAGTGATTTACTCTAACACAGTTTGTGCTACTGTGTCTATAATCTCTCGTAAAGTAAGATTGTCTCTGGGTGATTGATATGATGGTTATTAGAATGATGCCGGTTGTCTTACCAGTTACAAAGAGTGGCTGTACTCTGGATTTTCTAGTGGGCAGTGCAATCTTTACTTCCGGTGCCTTAGTGGTGTTTCCTGTATTGAACCAAAGAGTGAGAAACAACATTTATTATATATCTATCTATTATAATCTCACTGTTATTTAAAAAAAGATTGTGCTGTTAACCTAAGTTGAACCGTCTTAGGGCAAACTCACACTTCTAGTCTTAATAAAGTTAGGATAAAGTTGCCTGTGCCAACGCAGCAGATATTGAACAGGGTGGGAACTCTGGCTACAGACATAACATGCTGATTGAAATGACTTTTAGAGCCAGGGTGTTTAAGTTGGCCTATCATTGGCCTATAGTTAGAAGAAATCTCATTAAATCCTAGTGATCAATCATAATGAAACTATGCATAAGTTTTAATTTCACTGGTGTCAGTGCAGAAGGGGTGGGAGTCTTTTAAGGTTCCTAATAAAACCAGACAGAGTCATTTATTTGAAATTATTATCCATAAAATATGTAACATTGCTCTTTCATATTGGTTTCAGTATAGCGTTGGCTGTCGGTGGAATTGGTCACAGTAGAGGAACTTGCTTGTAATTTTCTTTGATGACTTCAATATCTAAATGACTTCTAAGTCGTGCCTAAGTCTAGCATAATTGAACGCGCTTCGGTCACGTTAAAACTACTTCAATGCTAAATCAAGGTGGAATGTGATTTCATGGTCTGCAAAAATCCATCAAAAAGTTCATTTTCTGAGCTAGAACTATTTTGATTAAGTCACCGCGGCGAAATGAGTTTTCCCCCCATTTGCTGTGCAGCAGGGGCCTTGGCGGTCTACGAGTATATAAATCACACCGTGCAGGTTCCTCAGAGGAAATGTTCTCTTTGGCCAACCTGATGAGCAGCTTGTAATGACACGTTAAAACCTCCAGGGGGCCTAAGTCCTTGACCCATCTCCTACCTGGTTTCTGGCACTTGGCCTCGCACTCCGCCATGCTCCTGAAATTGTTGGCATTGCCGAAGCAGCCGCCATAAAAGAAATGCTTGCACTCCTGACTCCTGCTGTCGAAGAAGTAGCGCGTCACCAGCCCTCGACAGGGACCGGGGGCTTCCTCTAAGTGACAGGGGCTCTTGTCAGCTAGGAAAGAAAGAGGGAGAGCAGTTCTGAGAAACCAGGAAAAGACTCTATAATAACATTATAATATTCAGTCCGCTGCGGAAAATAGGGCGTGAAATTGCTTTGTTTCACTCTATACACATGAAAAGTGCACGCCAGTCTATTGCTCCATATTCATCCTCAGGTCTGAAATATAAAATTGAAGAGTGTCACGTTTCATGAAAGTTAATAAAATCCCTTTCACTCTACTGACCCAATATTTCACTGTGAGACGGAATCAACACTACCTTTCAATCATCTACTACAGCCCAGACAGAGAGACAGACAGAGACAGACAGACAGACAGACACAGACAGACACAGACAGACAGACAGACAGACAGACAGACAGACAGACAGACAGACAGACAGACAGACAGACAGACAGACAGACAGACAGACAGACAGACGGGCCCATAAATCTGTTTCATGTTGTATCGTGCCTCAGTTTGTTTGTATTGATCGATGTGACTTCTCAGTTTCTTTGCTGATTTTGTTCTGAACATGAAGCTCCAATGAAAAAGATCCATTATCCTCAGATAGACTCCCTTAAGAAAGTGAAATAAAACCAAAATAAAAGCAAAAACCCATAACATGCTTCACCGACTGAATTGAATTCCTAGTTTTGCGATGAAAGCATCATTTGCCCTAAATTGAACTGATTGATAAATTGCTTGTTTCTACGGTATGAGATATCAAGTTACAAAGGGAATAATGCTTTCTAGCTTGTGCGTGTGACGCAAGGCCTCGAGCAGTGAACGGCAGATTTGAACAAAAACAATGAGCTCAATTCAATCAAACTAAACCACATGGGAAGATGGAGGTGGGGACGCAGTAATAAATACAGACCAGAGATGTGTGTGTGTGGTAAAGGAGATTAACAGAGGAGAGTGAAGTCGCTCCAAAGCATACGGTGCAATAAATGAACCCAGAAATGAAGACGCTTCATCGAGAGTCAAAGAAAAAGACAGAGAGAGAGAGAGAGAGAGAGAGAGAGAGAGAGAGAGAGAAATGCACAGGAAGAGAAGAAAGACGGCTGAGCAGACGGTTGTAGTGATATTGAATCGTGACCGACTCGATCTTGGAGGTTTGCGCCAAACTTTCATACATGTTGCATTCATATTCTTTTCAACACCAGATACTGATATGATCCTGAAGATGGTTGTACTGTTGAGGGTATGATGCAGTGCTGGAGGGTAATAGATTACATGCAACAGGATTAACAGTAATCTGATGAATCTGATGATAAAAATGCAGTGGAGCTGTGGACCTCCACTATGGCCGCCAGAGGGTATCCTCTATTCTTCTGAGTTCATCAGCAACTCCCACTATCTTTCATGTCATCGTTCCACATCATAATTCTAAATGTTATCGCTGTGACATCTAAACACATGTCATGAGGTGACACGGGGCGAGAGATGTGTCAAAGGGGCAGTCCAGCACTCCTGATGGAGCAAAGCAGAAATGAATCATTCAGAAACACAATTCTCCACGAAGGTTGGTGAGGGTGGAGAAGGTGATTTGTGTTTCGTGGGAGAATGATGGCTCAGCTCTTTTTTATAACCGGCGGGTGTTGGCCCGGCGTCCCGGAGAGGTTTGGCTGCTCTCCAAAGAGGACTTCAATATTTCAGCAAAACTGACTTCAAGATTTAAGACAGGCCTGCATGATTTTGAGAGAGAGTCTCTTCTGTGTGTGTAAAAATATGTGACATTTGAGGAACTGGTTATCTCTCTCTCTCTCTCTCTCTCTCTCTCTCTCTCTCTCTCGCTCTCTCTCTCTCTCTTCAATACATGAACAGCAAAATAAATGAACACAGGCGTAGAAATGTCCACTGGCCACTGGATGGAGACAGACATAATCCAATCACACAGCAAGACACCGACCTAAACAGACACTGACAGACTCCAGAGAAGAGACCAAAATCAGTGGCATGTTATTTAATCACATCTATTTTTACAGACATGGTTTTATATTTTTAGTTTTAACATTTGTTTGATATGCTTGGCATGTTTTATTGTATGCAAATGTATCTGAGTCGTGACCGCCCACGTGCAAATAGGGGTCGGCCGTTTGTGGGATTGAAGCGGCGATGTCACAGCAGGTTAAAGGTGCTGCCTTATAGGAATAGGGGCGTAATTTCTTGGCACAGTGATTAGCCCAATAAATGGACAACTAAGATTTTCTAATTCTCTAGCCGGGTGTGATTTCGGCTCTCTGCAGACACCACCAAGCCTTGAGCTGAGATTAAACAACGCCGCTGTCTGTTTCCGTGTGATTATGTCTCTGACCTCTCCGAGCTGTGGAGGGACATCAGACCAGAGGAACCCTCTGGCACATAGTCTATGACTCATTATGGTTTTCAGTAAAACATCAGGGCTGAGGAGAAAAGCCTTTGCTAGGAGATATGAAGCATCCGATGCAGTATGCTAGAGTGTTCCTCACAGCGGTGAGTCATCTTAAAGGCCATTCTTGTAAAGGCAGCCGTGAGTGACAGGGTCATCCTTTTCTGTCATCACAAAAAGGTACTGCTAACTGATAGCTGGAATATTTTACATGAATACGTGTTCTCGGTGCAACCCGACAGTGTTTGTACTTTGTACTCTGTTGCTGGGAATGAAAATGAGAACGAGAGCCCCGTTGCACAAGAAGGGAAAATACACGTGGCACATAAATGCGCGTTAGACCTTGAGATCTGCTTCCTGTAAGGTAGAGGTGCAATGACATTTCTGAAAAGCCGCTCTGAAGCCATTAAACAAAATCCCTCTCAGAGAATTCAAGTCTCACCTTCTTGTTAGTGTGATACGAAAATGGATTGCACCAAAGGCACTTGGTGCAAGGTTATAGTGTATCCTTGTATTCTGTTGGTTTTCCACTAAAGTCAGCCATAGAGTTTAGAGTTTACTTATCTGCACGTAGAAACCATAAAACATAGTAAGAACAGAGAAGAAAATAACAGATGATTCATGAAAACACTACAGATGAACATACTAAAAATATGCACATCTGGTGTTGCCAGGTACTGTGGAGGATGAGCTAACTGCATGTTCTGTAACATGTGAGCTATGTAAGCTTAGCATGTAGAACCATGAAATATTTCTTGGTCATTTTCTGTTCTCTCTTATCTAGGCAAGGATTCCTGTTGAAGTGGCTCAAATCAACTTGGCAGTCACTGTTTAATGTATCTTTTTACTGATTAGAAATTAGACGATGGTTTCTATATTGGCTTCCTGTAAATATTTTAAAGGAACTGCGATACCTTGGTAAAATTACCGTAAACAAATGAGACCACGGTCGAGACGACTGGTAGCCTCTATATTGCCGGTGGTATTGTTAGTGCGAGTGTTTCTCAAAATTAAGACCACATTTCCCATAAACCCTGTTGCTTCCTGTCACAACAAGGATGCTGCTACTTGTCCCTCCTCCCCTCCGTCGCTCATTGTGCGTTTGTTTTCTCATCGCTTTACTGAAGAGGATAAACATTGGAAGAGATTTTTCTCTCCTTCCACCATCTGCCACTGCGAGAAACTCAGAAAGCTTTAGCTCCGTTTGCTCTGGAAGAACAGCGCCCTCTTCCTGTTTTGTGCCGTAAAGCAATCCAGCCGTTTTCCTTGGAATCCAACCACCAGCGTAGCACACAATGTAAAATGCGGTGTACTGTTATTTGCTTGTTAAATATGTCTTTATAGGTCAGTGCATAGCGCCAGGTTTAGGGTTCAGTTCCCATTAGGGTCACCCATGCAAAAAATATATACACTGTCATTTGGTTTGGATAAAAGCATCCACCAAAACTTGTTTGAAGTTCAATGAAGAACCAATAGAATTAAGTGTATTCAGAAAAACAGCCTTTACTGCAGAGGTAAAGAAGTGCAGCTTTCTAGCACCGTTTGATGCAGTGTACCTTTCTCTATGATGAAGTGAGTCTTTTACTCACTAGTGAGACTTGGCACTGACACAGATCAGTTGCAACATTTTGGCATCTGCCTCTGACACTGTGTTGACATGGCAGCTTCACACTCCAGTCACGAACAGAAACAGCTTTACTTCATGTCACCTTAGCTGGAGCTAGCATTCCCTGACTCAGACCGCTACGGTTTCCTTCACAGTGTAGATTTGTGTTGAATAATGGAGGTATCTAAAGTGGATGCAGGATGCAAATGCAGTCATGATTCTCTTGTCTGACTGAATAATGCATCCTGTGGCACACGGTGAGCTGTGTGAGGGCGAAGCGTACTCTTTGCCAACGGGGGAAAAGCACCGTGTCACACCACGGAAAAACATCTAAATACTTTGACAGATGTGTTCTCGCTGCGCTTCCTATTCAGGAACGTGCAAGGGCATATTTCAGCGTCGATCAGACAAGCTGGGACATCGCAGGTGTATTGTTTGTCTGCTTTAGATGACAGACAGCATTGTGTCCCAACACAAAGGAGGTTTATATCCTTTTCACTCTCTCCGATCTCCTTCTGTGGGCTTCCACCTCATGTTTTTCACATTAGCCATCTCAGCAGTGTTCCAATCACTGTAATTGCTTTTTAAACAAAGTCGGCGCAAAACAACTCGTCTTAGTCTGGTTAAGTTCGTCTCACAGTTGTGAAGGGCATTAGTCTTATAATGTAAAACTGACATTACACTTAGCAGAAGCTACATGCAGCATGGTGAGTGACAGAATGCATTCCTACACAGTCAACTAAGGCAGTTAACATGATCTTCTCTAAAAGATA
>OMLI01061613.1:0-12699 GCA_900302605.1 Rondeletia loricata
CTGGATGATCTCCATTCACAATGTTAATATAGTAAAAATATTCCAGATAGTGAGAACCTTGGAGAGTGACAAGACTGTCAATGGACACACACACACACTATCACAGACACACAGACACACACACACACACACACACACACACTGCATAACCACACCATCACATTTACTACATGGTCGCAGACTTCTAGGGTGCTATGCTCTTTAGCTACAAATCACAATCAGCCCTTGTGGGCTTGTTCATCAGTTAATTATATTAGAGTCTTAAACATGTTATTCTTTGATAATGCACATTGATACTAGGATCAGTCCGATATTAGCCTTATATTAAATATGGGATATCGCCCAGTCATGTCATCTGCCGCTGATATGATGGAGGTTCCTCCCTGACCACAGTTACATAAAAACTGACTGTCTGAAAACCTGACATGAAATGTTATTCTCTTTGCACATTTCCTATTCATTTAATTGTTCAGTTGCGTTTTTTGTAAATTAATTCTTCATTTAAAGGCCTAATGTGTCCCAGAGTTTCCCCTACTATTGAATAGGTGGGGTGAGTCGCCCTGCTTTAAGGAGCGGCTAACCCACCTAAAGGAATTTCATTAGTCTGGGTTTCAGTGGAGAGTTTTAGAGTCCCATGATGGTCTACATGCTGTTTCAGAGGCTTTTCCACCCTGACAAGAATACAGTTCTGGGGCAAACACTCAATACTTGTTTTTGGGTATGAAAAAGGTCAAATTTAATATATTAAATATCAGCACAAAATATCTGCTATTGGCAACTTCAGTCTAAAAATACTGCTATCTGCCTTCAAAAACCCATATCATTGGAACCCTAATTGATACTACCAAAATAAATTGTTCAGCCTATCAGGAGTGATTGGATATGCTGTGAACAACACTGAAAATGAGACTCAAAGCAGTGGGAGCATGACTTATGCATGGTCTAAGTCGTGAAACAGCAGCATAATGCCATCACAGCTGCAATCAACAGAGAGCAAACAAACCATTTTAAGTCGGGTGGATCCATTTCTAAACATCAGACTAAGTCAAAGGGTTTTCTGAGCTTCATTGTCATGACAATACTGCCCCTCTCTGTATGAAAGCCTGTATCACATTTCTGCACCTTCAGCTTTTTGTTGTGGATGTAATCTGTTTTTATCCATGAATGCATGAATGAATAGTAGTGGGGCAGCTTATATTTTGCCATGTGACATGTCATAAGACTGCCTGCAATCTGCTCCTCTATTTAATTCTACATATAGCCTTACATCAACT
Source organism: Rondeletia loricata (assembly GCA_900302605.1). Classification (NCBI taxonomy): domain Eukaryota; kingdom Metazoa; phylum Chordata; class Actinopteri; order Beryciformes; family Rondeletiidae; genus Rondeletia; species Rondeletia loricata. The sequence goes on from OMLI01061613.1 coordinate 1,275, forward strand.
GAAATGGTATAAAACGTTGGATATTTTTCCATATGACCATTGTGCAAATATAATTTCAACAGTAATGTGGATAGGATAGGCCTAATAGTGATCATATGGATGATTTGTCTATTATTTTTTATTACATTCCATGCAACAGCCTGCAGTCTGCACTGATTAAGTTAAGCCAAAGTGCTTCATGCTCCGCAAACATCTTGTTCACAGTCAAATGTTTGCAAAGTCAGATTGTTCATATATTATGCAGCCATGCAAATCTTGAATATTCTGTCATCATAACTCCCTAGAATCAGGGGGAAATATATTAATGGATATGCAAATCTTGTGGAAACTTTTCACACAAAAAAATAAGTTAAACATTTTTAATTGCATTACCCCTAATGAAAAAACACACTATAATATTACTAATGGGACTACTAGTGTGTCTGTGGTACTCACTTTATGTTATATGTATCTACTACAGAATCACTATAATATTCCTGTCTGGGCATGTTTTATTGTGATACTTGCACATCTCTCTAAAATGTATCACAGGATCAATTAGTTATGCAACAGGAAAATCCAGCTGTGGGCGTGTCTTATGTCCGCCATGACCCATAGATGACTGGCAGTCATTGACTGGCACTGTGAAATGGTAAATTTGGCATAACAGGAATGAATTTGACTCATGGATGTATTATTGAAGATTTGACTAGTCGCTAATAGACTCCTCCTCCATCCCTCACCAGACATATTGATCCGGGCTCCGCAAGTCAGAGTACGGCATCAAACTGCTGCAGGTCTGCCTTCATCTTGGGTCAGTTGCTTTATATTTTTGTCACTTTAATATGCCATGTCTCGCACATGTAGGTTTAGTGCATGTATAAAAATCATAATTGTATATATTTGACAGTGTGGACCTGTCTTGTTCAAATGGATAATGCGGATTAGAAATGTAAAAACAGCTTTTCCAGATATGATGTGACTTTTGTTGTCACCTAACGCTGAACAACATATAGCTTACATGATTAGAGCCTGTTTTCTCTGTAATTTGTAACATTCTTGCAACCGAATGACAGTCACATGACTGTACTGGTCGGGCTGGTCCGAGTGTGTAATACATGCGCCAACAGAAGCCTTCACACAGCTTCAGTCACAGTGGAGCTGCGCGTCTATTCGCAGTATTACAGTAGCACGCTCAGCAAACACGGAAATACTTTAACAAGCCCTTGAAGTCTAACCTTGTTAATATAAAACCTCCTTGGCTTGAAGTAGGTCCGTTAAGACAGTAGTTAGTTGTCATCATGTCTTTTCGCAGTATTTCCAAAGAGGCACTGATTGGATCCGCCACGTTAGGGGTCATTTTTGTCGCTGGTTATTACTTAGGTAAGAAAGAATAAAGCCTCACGGTTCACTTAAAGCTACAGAACCTACTGCACGAGCACCGATTAGCCATAAGGTGTGTGGCATGTTGTGATTTACACACACACACCTGTATCCAGTTGAATTGTCAGAAAAGATTTACAAATGTTCAGATATTTGAATGAATGGAATAGAAGCTGCAGCTGCCCAGTACAGCCACAGTCTTCTACTGCTGGCCACTGGGAGCTGCCCAGTACAGTGATGCATACTTGCACATCTGCTCTGTAGCTCTAATAAAGATGCATATTTTACACACCCTGCATATATGCTGTAAATTGTAGATCTATAAACTGCAAACATCTGCTAACCTGTAAATCTGTGTTTATTGATTCGTTGAATTATCCTCAAGATGCCCTTTTGTTGTAATTATTAGTTGTTTTATCTCCAGTACTTACTATTTGCTCTATTCTTTATCCTGTTCTCTGCTGCTGCAATAACCCGATTTCCTCACAGGGATCATTCAAGTTTCATCTAATCTAAATCTAAATCAATTAATTAGACTAGACCAGAGTTCAATTTCCTGAAATATGTTCAACAAACCAAGCCAGATCGTAGGTACCATGATGTCATGCTCTTAAGATCCTTATAACTGTCTCTCATGTTCTCCCTCAGGGAAAAAGAAATCCACATCTTCCAGTATGGACATTTTCAAAAGTCACTGTGGGGCGAAAGACAACCCACTGATGCAGTACGTCCTCAACCATTCACTGAGGGAGCATCCGGCCCTGAAGAAACTCCGACTGGTAAGGAAGTCTTGGTATCCGGAATATCATTCAGCCAGCGCTCGTCATTCAATTTAGGCCTATATTCTCAAAATGTGCTCTGGCACACACACACACAAAATCACTAGATAGGCTGTAATTATGTTTTACAGTGTAATTTCTGAAACTAATATAATTGGTTTCCCCTTATGCTTTTCAGAGGACAATGGAGCATTCCTGGAATTTCATTATGGTCGCCTGTGAGCAGTCACAGTTCATGGCTAATCTGGCAAAGCTAATAAAAGCCAAGAAAGCAATAGAGATTGGTAATGGATTTAGATTCTACATCACATGCAATCACTGAAGCAAGATTACTCTATCCTTTATCTATTAGAAGGACGTTGTGCAAAAACAGAACGATGTTGGGTCCAACTCTAATTAAAAGTAACTGAAGGTCAATTGTAACTGAAGATCAATCGTGTTGACTTTATTACCTGCTTGTTGCATTTGCAGGGGTTTACACAGGTTACAATACTTTGAATGTGGCACTGGCTTTACCTGATGATGGAGCTGTGGTGGCCTGTGATGTCAACGAAATCTACACCAACATCGGCAAACCCTTCTGGAAAGAGGTCAAACTCAAACTTTTTTTCTTCAATTTTTTGACAGTTTGACGCTCTACTGTGTGTTAGTGTACTCGTCATTGGAACTTTGGAGATATTGTTGAATTCATGTAATCACCGGGTTGAATTACATCATGTGTAATATACTGCTGTATTATTCCCATTTCGCTAAGTGCTGATCAGTGCAGAGGATTATCATGCGTCACAGGTAATAGACATATAGTTCTGTTTAAAGATAAATCGCATGTTACATCTACCAGTCTGCCAAAGGAGGTGACACTCCTCTAAAAAATTACAAACCACATCTTTTTGTAATCCTTTTCGGATGATTTGAAGTGTGACGATATCACTATAAACACTGAGTGAAAGAAGCATGATTGCAATACATTTCAATTCAATGAAAGAGAATTGATACTGATTGGTCCCAGTCCTTGAACGCACACCTCCACCTCCTTCTCAATGACTGTGTTTACAAGCACGCAGTATTCTGGATAATATCTCATATCCCTTTCACAGATATCCCTGTATACATGAATGATTTGAATATTTAAAATACCATAAAAACTCCAGGCTGATATCGCTATATATTATTCAGGTTTCCTCATAATCCAGATGAGACACAACCCAGACACAAAATGAGTATCCTGAATAATAACAGAATATTGTCATGCATGTAAATACACTCAAGTATGAAATCCTAATATACAAGGATACATGTCTTGGTGTACCATCTCTCATCCGTTATCAGATTACTTACCGTCTCCTCACTTTCAAGTCAAACCCTGGAGAATTGCCTCTTTTGAAAATATTCTTGTTTCTTTTTTTTTGTTTACAGGCTGGGGTTGATCATAAAATTGATCTACGCATACAACCGGCATTGAAAACTCTAGGTACAGTAAATACAACTGTTTCGCTGAAGGCATTGTGGGGATGTAATCAAACAATCCATCCAAAACGCATGTGTGCGCCTTCATTTTCCCTCAAATTCACACCTCAGTAGGACCATTCGTTTTTAACATGAGGGATGCCCTAAGGGAAAGTACTAGTCCAACTAAATGTTTTATGAGAAGCCTTGAGGCACAAACCCAATCCAGGTGACCTCCTCTGGGGGTGTAGACAGGCCGATATGGTTGGATGCTAAACAGTAAAAAATACCAGTATTATTGAGTTTTGGTCCATCTCTCTCACTTTTCTGTTACTTCTTGACCCACCTAGAGCTTTGTTCACTACAAAGCATGTGCCATTAGACATGCAATTTGAAGTTGTGTTACCTTTCACTGCTCATAGAATCTCATTCAGTCTGAAACTCCATCCAACATCCCACTGTCAGCTAGCTGACCATAGACTGTACTTCCTGGATTGTTAAGCAGTCATGTGACCAAGCATCACATGGCCTTGCATTAAAGGGACAAGTCTGAACTTATAGCAACACTGTGATGAAATTGGCCCATTATCTTTTACAAATTTTCCTTAAATCACAAGTATAATCCCTCTCTCATTGTCCTCCTGTTTTCAGATGATCTCCTGGCAGCTGGTGAGGCTGAAACATTTGACTTTGTCTTTATCGATGCTGACAAAGTAAATTACGATAACTACTATGAAAGGTCTCTGCAGCTGTTGAGGAAAGGAGGCATCATTGCTATTGATAATGTAAGTGGTGTTACCAAAGACAAATGTTTAATTTTGAATGATGGTGTTTATAGCATCACAATAGAGCACCCATAATGAACACTTAGGATATTTATGTAAGCATCATGTCAAGCTGATTACCCTCTGAAGTCCTTGTTTGTGACCCTGCAGGTGCTGTGGAGTGGGAAGGTGGTGAACCCTGCTCCTGATGACGTGGACACCCAGGCCATAGACAAGCTGAACAAGAAGTTGCACCGGGACGCCCGAATCAACCTCAGCATGCTCACTGTGGGAGACGGGCTCACACTAGCAATCAAATTGTAGTTGAATAGTTTGATAATCGCAGTGCTTCATGCTACAAACAAAGGTACTAGCAATGGTGAGATGTGTTCATCATCTTAACGATAAGAGATCAACTATTGCATTACCTTCTTTCAAATTATGTGGAATATGTGGTGGTGTGCAGCTTTAAAACAAATTTTACTGTTAAGATTAAGGAACAGTGTGTATTTTTAAACAATCTTAATGCTAGGAAGTGGCAATTAAACTGTCTCCCTTCACCAAAATCATAGTAACTTCATGTTGGAATGATTTAAATAACTAAAATCAACTTGGCAAAGCAATTTTTACCAAGTTTACAAATTGCATACACAATTAAATTATTTAAACTGATTGCTAAGTGTATTTATAATAGAATAAAATAAAAATTGTACGTTATTTGTCATCGTAGTACCTCATCCAACGATGAGTTGATTTAATACCATCCTCCATGCTGTGCAAAATGTATTATATTGTGATGTTCCAGGAAAGGGTAACACAAATAAACAGAAAAGACTGATTTCAAGACTTTATTGCAAAGGTAGACATACACGCGTGCCCACACACACACACCCACTCACACAGGGATTTTGTTCCTGATTAGTGTCCCAGTCTTCAAATATGGGGAGGGAAGGTGGAGGATTCACTCGTATTCTTTCGCTCTAATCACACTGAGGAAAAGGGAAATCCATTTGGCATCGTCTTGCAACTTCTTTATAGTTTATAACTTAGAAGCAGGTCATTCAAAATAGTAGAGGTGTGAAACTAACCACACAGCATGGTTAAGCCTGTAACATAAGATAAATAAAGACCAACCAGTAGACTGGCATTATCTTGATAAGCATATTTTGTAGGAGCAACCCTTTTGACGGCAGAACATCACTACCAAAATACAAACAAAATGTGCAAATAAAACAAGGGAGGAAGAGCTTAAATAAAAGGTATATGCTACTGTGCAAAATTACAGCTTACGTTTACATTCTACAACATTATTGCGCTTGAGTAAAGTAATGAGGGCTTTTCTGGAACCATTCAGATTGTCACACCGATGAAGTTGAACATGGAGATGTCTGCCTTAGAAAAGGATATATTTTACTATGGAGGACAAAGTGGTATAAGCATTAATTGATTAAATAATACATCTGATAGAAACATGAGTGATTATAACCCAAATGAAAAGAGGGTGGTGGAGAGGAGGCTGTCTAACAGCACTCGATAAGTGGGTTTCTTTAGCTTTGGATTCATTTCTTTGAAAGATCCTTTGCTGACCAGGTAGGAAAGGCGTAAGGCCAGATTCTGCAGATATTCCTCTTCTTATGAAATGGCCGGGCAGATCCTCATGCCTCCAATTCCAGCCCCAGACCTAGTTTGTGACCACCAGCATTGATGCTCTTTCCATCCACCAGTGCTGACAGGACTAGCTTCATACCTTGGGAGGAAAACAAACAAAACAAAAACAGTTGAAAAGAGGTCCACAATCTTTGGAGGTGGCTGGATCATAAAGAAGAGATGGTTCTTACCAGGCCGCAGAGTCTGGGAGTAGCCAATTCCTACCAAGCTGGCGTTATTCACTTTAGCCTGGGAGGGGGAAAAAAGCATTAAATCATTCAATAAATCAAACCAACCAATTGACATACGTGTTTCCTCATCATGATGATGCAGTTCGTCTTATTATTCAGTTGTATAACCCAACTATGCCATTTAATCTATGTCCCCATAGTAAAAGAGACACCAGAATACAGTAGAAAGGGCACTTACTGATAGGGAGGCACTGGAGTCTAACTGGTATTTGGCAGCAACGCCAAAGCGAGTGCTGTTGCTGCCTGCTGTCCAGGCAAGGTTCACAGCAGTCTCCAGTTTGTCGTTTACCTTCTGGTAAATGGACCCACCAAACTCTGAACCATCATTACTGGACAAAAGAAAGACAGGCACAGAGACAACTTCACTTCAGTACTCTCAAACAGTCTCACCTGACAAATTACCATATGAGAAATTGATGAGTTCATTCACTCGACAGTGAAGGCACTCATCCTGCTTGGATCAGTCATTTGTTGATGCCACAACGTACACATTAGTGTGGAGCTGGAAGTCCCCGGTCTTGTAGCCAACTGCAAAGTTGGTCTGAGTCATCTTGGATTTGGCTGTGTCAAAGGTCATCTGGTAGCCAGCCAGCCATCCCTCATAGCCGGCCACCGCCGCTCCATGGACTGCAGGACCGGCAAAATCAAAGTCCACATCAACGCCAAGATTAAGGTAATCACGTTTATAGGCAGTCTTGACTTTGCCACTCTTCTTGCTGTCAGATGAGAAAAATAAAAGAAAATCAAGAGAATTAATTACATCACGTTTGATATTACCTACCACCACCTTGGCAACATTTTGATGTATCATTATTTTTCATTAAACGGACTGACTATAGCATACCCAGTATTTGGTGAAAATGTAGTGTCGAAAGTCAGTTTCAATCCTTTGGTGATCTAAAGAAGAAAATAATTTAATTAGGCACATTTAACTTAATGCAGTTTGATTAGTGAAATGATCAGTGGCATACCGGGGCTATTAATTTACCTGATCCTCAACACAAATTTCTGTTCCAAGTGTGTTGTCCGTGGTCCACTTCTCTGTGAATGTCAGTCCATATTCAGCCCATATGTACTTGGTTTCCAGGCTTCCATTGACCTTGCTGGTGTCCGTGTTGGATGAGCCAGAGGTTTTGAACTCCTAAAGAGAATTCAAGAGGAAATTAAGCCTACTTGGGATCTATATAGCAGGGTTGAGAATTTTAAACTACCGTCACTGATGTCTGACCCAGACATGAAGCCAACTGACATATCTAAAAATCAAGATGCCAAGAAATACATAAATAACATTGTCAACTACTATTATATCACACTGCATTGCAATACACCCAGGCTGCACTCAATTATGAGATACAGATACATTTACTGACCGAATATCAACAAGATAAATGCCTGTTGGGCTGCTCACTGCTCCTGACTAGTCAGGATGGGTTAAATGCAGAGAAAAAATGTCACTCTTTCTGCTGTAAAAGGTATTGAATGATGTGACAATAAAGAAACCTTGAAATAAAGGCAACAAAAATGGTTCAAAGCAAGAGGAAACACTGAAAATTATATAAATATCGGAACGTAAATTGGTTAATTTAGTTTGACTAATTCTCACTGTTGACCATTAGGTCTCTCCATGACTATATGCCTATGATAACAGCCAAACTCACCACTCCACTTGCAGACTTTGTCTTCACATCAAGTTTAACCAGTCCAAACCCTGCAAAGACATTCACAATGATAAACCAATTAGGCCTGGGAGTGTATTTCAAACGGTAGGCCTATTCTCTGAGGGTCAATAAACACACACTTATCAAAATGCCTGTATTAGCTTGCTTTGAATTACCATATCCTTTGTTGAAGATATCCTTTGCTGATTTTCCAAGATCTGCATATGAAGGAGGGACTGCCATTATGCCTGTCACACAAATACAATTTGAGTATTAAATGGTGACATAGGCACATCTCCTGAACCATTATGAAGCACAGCATGTGTCAAATGAAAAGCACTTATTGATCCAAAGGTGGTACAAACAAGTCAACCAGTAAACTGGTGTAGTCTTATGGAGGAAAACACTCGCAAAGTACAACTACAACCACTGTTTTGTTCAGGGGAAGAGAAGAGATTACCACCATTCCCAGTAATGTTAAGAATTCCACTTAACTGACGTCACTTATGCAAGTGTTGCCATTGCCCTAAACTGCACGATCACAGACACGTGACTTGATTCAGAAACGCTCCCGGGCCAGGAAATGTGTCGCATAGTTGTGACGTCAAACAGACAAACGATAGGCAATAAGCTAACGTTTTTATCTCCCTCATGCAGTCAATTTTTTAAATGCCAAACAGTTGCTGTGCACCTTTCTTTGAGGTGAACCAATTATAAAAGTCGACATCTTATTGGAGTCAGTGCTACAAAGAGTGCCAGCAAGCTACTCGTAAAAGGTTTTAAGTCATGTTCTACGAGGTGTGTACGTTTGCCGATGAGAAGGACATTAGACTGACTGCTTTTTAAAGTTGTTTGGCGTGACGTGCGCTCCATGCACGAGGGAATTGAACTAGTAGCCGGCGTTTTCTGGCTAGCAAGTGAGACGTTTTGATAGCCATCTTGCTAATATTCCAAACATAGATTAACAAAAAAAACATCATGCGAATTGGAGAGTCACCGTAGTTACTTACCGAGGCGCTGTAGTACTTTTAATGGTACTGTCAACCTGGGTGAGGAGAAGCAACCCGGACCGTGTAGGGCGACGTGAAGGAGACACCGCAACCAACCAACACCCTCCTGACCTCGGCACCGCAGGACCCTGAAATATAGCTGTTTATTTATATGCCCATTTGAAATTGAGGCGCGACGAGTAGTTGCTGTGATTCTCCACCAATGTATTAAATATTTAGTCGGTTATTCAAGAGCAATAAATATAATTAAAATCACCTGCAAAAGTCAACATTTTCTTATTACAATTTTGTGCAACTCGTACACGGCAACTGGAAGCCCTCTCTATCACCATGGTAACCAACGTGAACGTGCGTGTATTTGAGTAATTTGACTAATTGGGCTGATCGATTTTCAAAAACACTGCAAGTATGTCCATACTCTGTCAATGGTTTGGATTTGATTGGTTGAATTGCCTGGTAAACATAAGCATCTTTTTTTTAAACTTGAGTCATGCTGAATCCCCCCCACACACGCGCACTCGTTCACTCACTCCATGACTGTAAGACGATAAGAGTCGGGCCTTTGATTTAAACTGTTTAATGATGTAAAAGACTGAAAGATACATGGAATTAGTAATGTGGCAATGCAAGAGCGTATCAACACAACACCATCATGCCTCAATGAATGGATGGTTTGTAGCTAGTAAGCTTACAAAAATAATGTAGGCATATGCTAACGTACCATAATGTCCAAATCAATTACAACAACTCTATTATAGTGGCAAGTTGTTGTATGTTTTAACTAAATGAACTGCGGAGGCAAATCTGAAATCAACCTTGCACTTAAAAAAGCACATTGTGTTTCAAACAAATACATAGTTATTATGAGCAACTGTAAACTTATTTCTCAATGTGCATGTTGCAATAACTTTGTATATAAAATACAAAAATACCTATTGACATTTACAAAATGAAATAAATTAATACAATATAAACAAATACATACAAATGTAAGGGTACTTTTGAGGAACTAATACTGCAAATACAGAAAACAACGCCAAGGGATTCATATCCTGATAGGTTCAAATTGTCTGGTTATTTTACACCATATCATAATGATAAAAAACTATACAACTACCCAACATTAAACATGAACGTTATGGGACATTGTGTATACAGACTAGGTGTAAAACCTAATGTAATTGGCAAGTGGAATGATATTTAAGACAACTGTAAAAAAAAAAAATCATTCCATATTTTTGGCTGATTTTGACAGTTTCTTGACCCTATTCTTTGCTAGGTCTGGTAAGGAAAAGGCAGGATAACCGGACAATACAAACAAAGGAAATCAAGATCTGCTGTAGTTTATCTTACAATTAACCATGAATTACTCTTTCAGCATTTAGTAACATCATCAAAAAGCACAGAACAATCTCAAGGAATGCAGAAGACTTTGCAATACTTTAAAGCAATGGCAAACAAGTAACATCTGTTGCATAACATGATGAACTATATATTGCTATACAGAAATGAGCAACAGTGTTATGTAAATCCTCTAAATATTGCTTTTACTGTGGTCCATAGAGTTTTGTTTGGATAAATTATAAAGGGGAAAATAAGACACAATTTTCATTTCCTGATCCAAACCTCGACATAGTCAGATCTTTTACTTGCACAATAATGGTTAATTGCTGAACAGGATTTGGTAAAATGGTGCCTGAGAATTTTGTTGTTGTGGTTTCCCTTTCCCACTAACATGCGTTATCCAGATACTTCTAGCCAGATACTTCTGCATGTTGGGAGGTAATGAAAAATGCAGTGCATACAAAAAAAAAAAATCTCCTTTTTGAGGGAAAAATGAACAACCAATAAATGAAGCAGAGGGATATGTCACATTTATTGGTTGTTCATTTTTCCCTCAAAAAGGAAAACATTTTTGCTTTTAACAAACTCTGGAGGGTTTGTGGATTTTGTTTAAAGGAATTGTCCGGTCTGCTAAGACCCCAGGTTAATTGTTGACATGGTCTATGTCGAGATGTAAATCAGCCATGATTTTTCTTCAACTCACCCTCTCTCGCGGAGTACCGGCGTTCCGACATTTGGCAGTTGGCCAGTCATTGAGATCCATTGTATTCCAAACGAGTGTTTAGCAGCTCCCATAGCTGTGTCTTTGTTATGTCCAACACAAGTAAGCGCATACGAACTATCCTGGCAAGGTGGTTTTCTCCAATAGTGCTCACAAACCAAGAAATAAACATGTTTAGATTCCGTGTTTACACGCCACTGCGCATGCGCCACTGAGAAAACTCTTGCACGCTCATGCCATGAGTCATGGACTCTGACGCTGAGACCTTTAGACGCCACTGCGCATGCTCAGCAGAGTCAGGTTACATGCTCACGGACCCGTCTGATTTCAATTTCTCAGCGTCTCAGTGGCGCATGCGCAGTGGCGTGTAAACACGGAATCTAAACATGTTTATTTCTTGGTTTGTGAGCACTATTGGAGAAAACCACCTTGCCAGGATAGTT
>OMLI01061615.1:0-11575 GCA_900302605.1 Rondeletia loricata
TCATACCGAGGCATGATAAGAGCCAAGAGTTCAGAACATTCTTGAATAAAACCATTATTTAGTTTTGGGGGTCTGTAAACTAAAACACAGAGTAAAGGTACCATGCCAGTAATTAAAAAAACTAAGGAATTCAAAGGAGGAAAAACTGTCAAGAGAGGAGGGGGAGCATTTTTATATATTTTTGTGAAACACTGCTAAGCCCCCACCACGTCCAGACAACCTTGGCTGATGAAAATAGGAGAAATTGGGAGGGGTGGCCTCATTCAGAAGTACTGAGTCTCCCTGACTTAGCCATGTTTCCTTTAACATAAAAAACTCTAGGTTATTAGACATAATACAATCTTGGCATATAAATGATTTATTTGACAGCGACCTTACATTCAATAGGCCAAAACGAATATTATTAGTCGGAGCTGGCAGACACTGGGAAACCCCGGAAGGCTTGATGTAAATGAGATTATTGACATTGACAGAGTGGCATTTCCTATAATTGTTGACACGTGAGTTTCCTACTATGACAGGGATGTAGCTAGAGTGTGGTATGGGGAGTTGTCAGGTATGTCATTTTTTTTCGATATTAGTAGATAGGATTTGTAAGGGCAAGATTGTGTGTAAAAGAAAGGTGTGTATGTTTATTTGTGTGCTTGTGTGTGTGTGTGTGTGTGTGTGTGTGTGTGTGTGTGTGTTTGTGTTCGTAAACTCTGTATCTTCTCTTAAGACACAACTAAAATCTCATTTTATAAACTTGCAATTAACTGATAACATATTGGCTTGTTAGAATGTGTGAGTGTGAGTATGACTGTTCTCCTACATATGAATGTGTGTAGTATTCAATTTGTCCCCCCAAAATGATTTTTCTGCACAGGAGGTGAACAGTTCCTATCAGATAATGTGCGAGAGTAATTACGGCACTCGGTCATAGAACAGGGAGAGGGGCAGGACCGGCGGAGATGAAAAACAAACCACGGCCCAGTGGGGTGCCGCGGCATAATGAGAAGTTCTGCTCCAGCTAAGTAAGCCACAGTCTGCCAAAGCAGCTATCAGATCAATGCTGAGCAGTGTGTGAGCGAGTATGGCTGTGTGTTTGTGTGTGTTGTGTGTGTATTTCTTTTCTGTTCTGATACACTATCATCGGAGGTGACCCTGTTGTAATTATATCTCTACCACAATAGAGGCAGCTGAAGCCCTGTGGTGCCGCTGGGGAAGTACTGAACTGATGACAAATATGACAGAATGACTCAGCACAACAACTCTTATCCCAGTTCGAAAATAACTTGAAAAATATGTTACATTCAGTATTTGTCTCTCACAAACCCTAGCACTACCCCTTCTAACAGCTATTCTTTTGAGACCTTAAAGGCCCGTCCATGTTTGAGCAAAGAACCAACACCACTTATTGCGACGGGATCCTGAAGTGTCAAGGACTGTCTCATGTGACAACAAATGGGCATAAGAAGCAAATTCCTCTACTCTATTTGCATGAGATGTCCCTGGGGCCGCAGTGAAAAGCCATTTCACTCTGAGGAATGCTCCTTGTTTCTCTGGTATTGTACTCCAGGGAGGCACGCACACACACACATACACACACACAAACACACACTCACGCATGCACACCCACACGCTGTGTTGCCGTGACTGCAACATCTGTGGAGCACTGATTAGAGAGTAAAATGAGGGGTTGGGGGTGTCTATAGTGGCACAAACACACTGACCGACCTTCACTCTGAGCCCCTATACTGTGGAACAACCTGACCGAGGAGCTAAGGTTAGCTAAATCACTTCAGTCCTAAATATCTCCTTAAAACCAATTTCTATAAAATTGCTTTCTGTAACAATTCTTAGATTTTCAATTTATTTGTTCTTATTTATTATTACAAATTATTATTATTGTCCTGTTTTTATGTTGTTTTATGTGTTGTCATTTATTTTCCTCTGTAAAGTGCTTTGTAAACTTAGTTTTTTGAAAAGCTGCTATACAAATAAAGTTTAGCATAATTCTTCTTCTTATTATTATTCTATCTTCACCCTGTTCTCCACACATGGAGCACACACACATACAGTACATACACTCATACACACATGCATACAGTACACACACATAACCACAGATCCACACATGCACACAGTAAATAACACCTCCGCATGGAATCGGTTCCTGGCTGTCAGTCAGTCTAATCGAAAGTGTTGCTAGGGCATATCGTGCTGGGCCATGTGTGGTTCTCTAATTATAGTGTGTAAGAGGTAGAGCCATATGAAATCACCAGGCATCACACAGGGGAGTAGATACAGGCTCAACGCATCAGGACCTGATGGATGAAAGGGTGGCAACCCTTGAGGGAAATAAAGAGGGGGACAGAGATTGCAGGAAAGAGAGGAGGAGGAGGTGAGAGTGGAAGGACAGGATTACAGGGAGAGAGGTTGAGAAGCAGAGAACAGAAAGAAAAAGGAAGGGCAAGGTTAGAGATGGAGGAGACAGGGGAGCAGGAGAGGGTGATGCATGGGGAGACAGATGTGGGAAGACAAGGGGAGGATGAGAGGAGAAGAAGGAGCGTGCCCTAAGCACCAGAGACAGACAGCTGCATCTGTGAAAGATGAGGGCAGAGACTGAGGATCTCCTGCATAGCAGAAGCCAGATGGCTGGACTGTAATCAAAGCACCATTCTACCCAGAGGCCCGCTCTGATGGCTGACAGAGGGAGCTGACATTATAGCACATGGGAAATACATTATGTTTAGAACCTTATATGAGATAAGATTATTTTAAAGAACTTTACCAATACATAGGATGTGATCTAGCACTCCCTTGTGTCAAAAGAAAGACCATTCACTAACCACATCATTTAAATGTTATGGGGTTGAGTGTGTGAGTGCAGTTATGTCATCAGTGTGATGAAGGTGGCACCTCCCATCACAGATGTTTAGGCCCTATTAGGTTCATCCAATACTTGGATGAGTATGTCTCTTCTGCACAGCAGTGTGTTTCTTTCGATATCTTTGCAACGGCAATTTGTAATTGTAGAATATGTAATATGTACATCCAATATGCAATATGTACGGTGTAACTTTATCCTCCTCCAAACCGATCATGCGGCACACACTCACTGGGTCTCCTGGATGGATCCGGCCACACAGTGGAAACGCTCAGGGACGGTTTTCCATTCCTTTGCCATCTTCACCATGCCCCCAGCATCCAGCACACCATAGCCAAACAGGTGGTTGAACTCCAGGCCCACGCCATTCCTCCGCCACTGGTGTACCTCGTCGTGGAGCTGGTTCCTCTTGGAGGTCAGGACCGACAGGTGCTGCATGTCCCTCCATGTCAGGTTTGGGCTGGAGCGGAGGAACAGTCACCAGGATACATAGGACAGAGCAAGGGGATTAGGGAAGGGGAGGGGGAGAGAGGGGAGAGAGTACAGTAAGTCAGAAATTACAGGCTGGCAGCTATACTGATGCTCCTTCATTTTTTCCATTTACTTTGACAAGCTATCGCTGCCGTTCATGTATAGCAGGTTCATGGGAAAGTAGAAAATTGCAAATTGTGAAAAATCCACTTGCTGATATTACAAAGCATAGGACAAAAAGGTTTTCAGTAGACCTTGATAAATCTCATAATGCATATGAATGGCATATGGCCTGATCCATGGTAACGCTTTGATTATATGTTCTCATGTCTAAACATCATAGTCTCTATGCTTTGAGGCATATGGTAGCTTTTGTCTGTGTCTCCCTCTCTTATCTAGGCTGTGTGTAGTGACAGCTTTGTTCAGGGTGACTCACTGACTCCTGCCAATGCACGGTTCAAGTGTGTTTGGGCAGTAAAAAGGCTTTGCACTTGTTCTAACAGCACTGTGGGTTATTTACCGCCGGACAGATCGAGCATCCGCTCCTCCTGACAGCAACATCATTATTGTGTGTGCAAAGCAAACAGTGTTTCTTTACTCTACTCCACCGGCCGGTGTCAGTTAATGGCAGCAGAAGAATCTTGTCAGCCTTTAATGTGAGAAATGAAGCATCTGGGAGAAAGGCTCACCTCTGGGATTGGAGAAGCATTAATTTACCAGGTTTTGAATTTGTTACATTCTTCTAATCAAGTGGCATATATTTAAAATGACATTTAAACCTCTCCACTGTCACCGTTGCCACAGTGTGAATATTTGTAGAGATCATTCAAAACATAATGTTACATTTTGTCATTAAGATCTATGTGTGATTAAGTTAAGACAAACAGTCCAGCAGGTTAAGATGCGAGAGCGCTCCAGTGTGTTTCATCATCCAGCACAGGGTCTCTCTGCTTCATGCATACGGGCCGAGCAGTACTCAATAAAACATCAACGTTAGCTCCGAGCCCAGCCTAACAATATAAACCTGGTGTTTCAGCCCTGTAATGAGGTATAACACAGACTGGTCCAAATATGATTTGTGTCCCTGGCAGCACACAGAGTCGGTAATATGTGGGCGAGAGAGCAACTACTGTTTCACTTTTCATTTGAGTTATCTTGCCGGCCTTAACGGCAGTTGTGAAGAGTGAGGAAATGATTTGGGCCTTTGACGAGTTCAGATATGGAGGGAGATCATTATAAGAAAGGCTCTGAAAGATAGAGAGTGACAGTCAGAGAGAGAGAGACAGAGACAGCGCGAAAGACAGAGGGAATGAAAGCTCAAGGTTGTACTTACTGGGAAATGTTTGTTCTTACAAATCATTACCATGAGAACAGTGTTCTTCAAGTCAAATACTGCTAAAGGGGATTTGCCAAATCTAATGGTCGTAAGCATGTTATTGTCACATTATTACCAGTTTCATCTAACCAATTCCATGTGGCACTCTTCAGCAGAGAGGAGGTTGGATGAGGTAACATAAGAATACTGTATATAGACAATCCATCTAAATGAATAACAGTTATTACAGGTCTGTGGGTGGTGCAGTACATACTTAGCCTCAAGAGCCAGGGCAAAGACACCAGCTGCCTCTGGAGCTGCTGCTGATGTTCCAGAGTGCCGCAGGGTGCAATTCCCATACAGGTCTGTGGTGGCCTACCAAACCCCAAGCACAGGAAAGAAACAAAAAGGAAGTATTTTCAATGAGCTACTTACTCATATGAAGTAGAGG
Organism: Rondeletia loricata; assembly: GCA_900302605.1. Taxonomy (NCBI): domain Eukaryota; kingdom Metazoa; phylum Chordata; class Actinopteri; order Beryciformes; family Rondeletiidae; genus Rondeletia; species Rondeletia loricata. The sequence goes on from OMLI01061615.1 coordinate 5,107, forward strand.
CAAGGGAGAAAGAGGCGATACGGATGTGGATACAATCTCATTTGCTGTGAAAGTGCCTTTATTGGCACGCATTAAGGTAATTCCAACAACTGCACACAATCAATAGAATATATTTTCACAGTACAATTTTAAGTTAACAAAAATTAAGAATGTGTACTGTACATTAGCTGCACTGTTACAGGCAGTAGTTAGCATACTGGTTATGTTTATATTTACTGAATCAACATCTGATTTTTTATTTATCTGGTGCTTAATTAGAAATAATCAGAGATCAAATGCAATTAGAGAGGGGAAACCCTAGGGAAGATCCCTGGCTCTGTCAACAGCCAAGAGCGATTAGCATAATCACAACACAAACACTGCTGCCTTTGTACACTGGGAAATTCGTATTACACACAAGCACGGTATATTTTGCCAAAGAATATTCTAGGCATGTGTATGTTCCTTTGCCTGCAGTGAAAGTTAAAATAATGTGCTAAGATTGCACATAACAACTCTAGACTCACTCAAATTAAAAGGCCATCAAGGTCAGGCAATTGCCTAGAAAAACAGGAAGTACACAAGATTTGCCATGAGTCAGCTCTCTCCCCTTTCAAGGAACAATGGTATATATGGGTCTTTTTTACTCCAGTGACTCACTCGTTCATTTTTCCAGGCATCACCGTCTGATGAAAAAATTCCACAGGTAAATGCTGAAATAACCATGAGCCAGTCACAGTTATTACCTATTTGAGTATGCTGAAGTGGTAAGGCAGATAAAGTGGAGTGAGATGTCTGTGTGACAGTCATGTTATGTATCTGAGTCATATTTGGTTGAGAAAAAAAGGACTACCTAACTAGATAAGTTTACCTTTGTACCTCACTTTTCATTCATACATAATGTACAAAAAACAAATAAAGTTCTGTAGTGGAAGGTTACATAATTACCCAATAGCAAAATGATTTGTTCCTAACTGAGGTATCACAGTTCAAATTGTGTTTTCCTATCTCTCCGTTCTCTTCACAACACAGTCACAGAAAACGATGCCCTAAATGTCATGGTCAACACAACAGATTATGTGGCTGCTTGTCTGAGCATCTGAAGGAAAGTGACGCTTCCAGATGTCAAAGGAGGCAATCACAGAAGACCAATCCCTCCATCTGAACCTCTTTTCACAACCACCCTGCAATTACAGTGTAACAGCTTCTCAGGTCTCATGCCTGGTCTTGTCCTGTCTCCTGACAGGCCTAGGATACACTGCATACTGGACAGATTGAAAAGAGTCTATTTCCAACTCAGTCGATCGCTGTCACGGCAAAAGACTATAGAAAATTAAGAAGAAGTATTCAGTCGTCTGTAGATGCTCATAGGGTTGAAAATACCTGTACCCATTCAGATAGGCAGGGAACAATGAAATGTCAAAAACATTAGGTAGGCTTGTCTACAAAAGACAGAGATAACATCTTTTTGACTTTCAACTAGATAACTGAAACAAAATGTCTCTTATGTGTATATTATATACACACGCACACAAACACACACATGTTCACACTCACCACGCCAGCCTCTGGGTTTCTCTTGCGTCCGTTGCTGAACGTGGATGCCAGGGTGGAGGAGCAGCTCTCGTCATACAGGGCGGTGCGTCCGTCATTGATGGCTGAGTTGATGGAGATTGTCCACATGCTGGAGGCGTAACCATCACAGTTACAGTCGTCATAGCTACCGCCATCTCCCGATGCCCACACATAGATGCTGCCTTTTCCTCCTCGCCCCTAAAACATCACCATCCAAGTGAATTGACAACATGTCAAGCACAGTGTTGGTACAAGTTGTGGTACTTATATGAGTGAAATAAACGCTCAAAGCACTTTGGGAATTTAACCTGAATGAAATTATAGCTGTCAATGTGTGCAAGTTTACAAATTATAGAATTTTACTTACACTAATCATGTCATAAAGAAATAATTTAATATATCAAAGACATATCAAGCAATATTCACAACTGAAAACATTAAACAGTGACAAGAGGGCAATCTTCAGATGGATTGAGGTTTCAAAGACATATCATTTAGAAAATTGTCAGTATCAAGCGTCTTAGTTTGATGTTTGTGGCTCCATATTATTGTTCAGCTCTGGTGACTTCCACATTTTTATGTTTAGAGAGCTCTCATCCACTGGACCTGACGATTGGTTAGAGACAGAAGGAATGTGGGAAATAGGGAGCAGAAGAGCGTAGGTTATATGGTAGATTGATGATGAGGGATAAACCTTTCGAAAGATCTCATGTCGGGTTTACGAGAATAGGAGGTAGAAGGAAAGTGGTAGACAAGAAGAGAAAGAACAAAAGCAAACTGCTGCATACAATACAATCATACAGTATTTACACAAAGCAGATCTATTAAGCACTGAACAATATATTGAGTCCATAGCCTCCAGCCTACTAGTAGTATGAAATTGGATCTCTTTTCCGAGCTAAACAGATAAAAGGCAAGTACATTTGACAGCAGCTCCAAACATAAGAAAAATGTAGGTCTACTTTACACTATATTACTCCTATCTGTCGTCTCCCATACATTACACTGCCACTGAAACAGTGTCAAGATTACCAAATGGCATCAGAGTCGGAGGTTATTGATATCTCTGTTGATTCACCTTTTTTTCCCACAGAACATGTCTTACTCTCTTTTCATGATGAGTCAGAACAGAACAAAATAGCTTTTGTAAATTCACACACACAGTAAAACAACATCTCTGGCCCACTGAGTTGTCTTAAGGGTGTCATGAAAAATAAAGCAGCCAACAACATAGAGAGGCTCCTCTTCAACACACGCTGCACCTGTTTCTACAAAAGCCCTCTTGTTTCCCCACGGAACAAAAGGAGAAGTGGAGGAGGAGTGGCATGTCTTTCTCTACACTATGCTTATTTATGTCTCTCTATTTAAATTGCAAAGAGAGGTTTGAGAGCCGGTGAGCTGACCTGTGAGGTCTTCTGTCTCCTGTGCATCCCCGACAAAGCACTCCCATTTTGTCTGCCGTGCTCTGAGAGCATACTGTGTGATTTATTTCCATTATCCACGGCAATTTGCAAAAACCACACTGTCATGCTCAAGATGCTAACTCGTTTAGACTGAAGTGATGGAGACAAGTCCTCTGAAGTGTTGACAAAATATACATTACTCCTTAATGGAAAATGTCTAATTGTCTCATTTTCCTATTTTTGTACAGCTCGCATCATGTGCAGCCTACACATTAGCTTAGATAAGGGATCATTAGAATCTAAGAGGCCGAGTGAATGGCTGCTTGATTAGTTATGTTTATATGATCAGGGATTACGGTCAATCAATTACAGTCAGCTACCCTGCCTGGGACAGGGTCATCTCAGAGCACACGCAACCCACACCTGCCTGCACGGTGCATGATGATTAATCAAGCCGGTATTGGCAGTGGCACTGTCAGCATGATAACTCTGTCAGTGTGCGTGTGTGTGTGTGTATGTGTGTGCATAGTGTGTAGGGAGACCGTCCTTAAACCAGAGGACCCACATTCAAGCCTGCGTTGGCAGCCCTTGGCAAGCTTTCGCCCTGCTGAGGTGTCCATGAGCAAGACACAGAATCCCTACCAGCTCCAGAAGAACTGGACCTGCAGTCTGACCTCCCTGTGGCAGGCAGGCAAGTGACTTTGATTTGATTTGATTTGATTTTATTTTATTTTATTTTATTTTATTTTATTTATTTTGGCAAAAATCATAGTATTCAGTACATGAAAACAACAGAAACACACCCATGAACACAGCAACAAACCGATGCAAACATGAGCAACAAAAACGGAAACGATTTTTGCAGAGGATAACACAAAAAGTTGTAAAAACTTATTTCCATTCTGGTCCTCATATAAATAAAAACAAAGACAAATACAAATACAAACAAGATCACAAACAAGACAAGACAAGAGAATGTTCTTATGGGGATCAATAAAGTATCACATATTTGGGATGCTACGTTTGAAGGGCTGCTGGTTTCATTCTTTTTGGATTGGTGGCCTCTAAATTGGCCGATCATAAGATCAGTATTGGCACCAAAAATCCAGGTCAGAGCATCCCTAGTATGTATCCCTTCATCTTTGCATCGTTATGAGCATGCATTTATGGTTGACGCACACCTAATTTTTGGCACACCAACATTTACCATAATTTTCTTTCCTTCCATAGTAGGCCTGATGGCCCCTTACCTTGTTGACTCCATCAGCCATAGCCTGAAGCGTGAGCTCTCGGGGTCCATCCACTGTCTTGCCGTCATCGGTGGGTCCCCAGCTGGCGCTGTAGATGTCAATAACCTGGGGCATGTGGCTGATGGACGATGCCTCGATAATGTCAGTCATGAAGGGTTGATCAAGCATCCTGATACCTGAGGGAGAAACAAGTCCATCAATGTCCATGTGGATCAGCCATTGCTATTCTAGCTGCTAGTCTTGGTTTTCCTTTTGCTACGTGCTGGTACTGCTGCTGGAACACAGTGTCGTTTAGGTGGCTATAAATGAGCAATTAATAAAATCCTTATCAGCTGGTTATGTTTGCAATATCTATAGCGACAAGACGAAATACAATACAACATGTTTACAGCATCAAAATCCCTAACAACGGCAAGAAGGTAACGTCAGCTTCCTAGCAGCACACTAATCAAGTAGTCAATAGTTATTTTCTTATTTCTACTGTGTTTCTCCTGGAGCAAATTTCAAGGAAAATCAATATGGAGCAGAAACCTGTCTGGATTGATGGTGTTGTCATGTTGCTATGTGGACTCTGACTGACCTTTGCTATTTGCAGTAATTCTATGACACAGTAAAGGTATACCATTTGAGTGTGCTTCCATACCAAACTACGCAGTGCCTATCTTACACAATTATCTATATTTTATGTATGATATACAGTATATTTCCTTCAAGCAGAGAGCGAGATCTATTTGAAATGATGCCCAGGTCCTATCATGGCACCATCAGCAGAAGTGTTATTTGCTAACATCACTGTATGCTCATTGTAATCAGGTTTTTCTCTCACTGTCCAAACTGCTGTGTTGATGTGACACACACCTGCCACCTTGGAGTTGTAGGCAACTCCCACACCGCAGATGTTGTTGTTGGCTGCTGCAGAAACCTCTCCAGCACATCTTGTGCCATGACTGGTGATAGAAAGAAACAGTCAATGTTTAGAGAATGTACATGATTTTACAATGGATATAATACATATTGGGTTAAATGTCAGATCAGATTTCCCAGATTAGATATTGCACTGCTGTAATTGCTTATTTTATTGACTTTGTGTCTGACTAGAATGAGGAAATTGTTTATAGAAGAGGTGTAGCATTTTGCATGGCCAGAAATCAATGAACATTAGCATAAAGAATCTGTAACTGTGTGACCTGAATAACTAGTATAAATAAATAATTCATAAATAATAAATAATTAGGTGAGGGAAGGCTACAAGATTTGTCTACGTGGGGAAAATGGGAAAATGTACTTACCCGTTTTGTAATAGAATTAGTGTCAATGGCTTAGTTGATATTTGAAGATTTCGGTTGATATTGAGGGTATTTTAGCACACGTGTGTGTGTGTGTTTGTGTGTGTGTGTATGCGACATTTGTCTCAATTTGTTTGAACATGTTTGCACATATCAGTGTTTTGTGCACCACGTGATGTGTCTATCTATCTATCCCTGTGCTCCTCACAGGGCCAATGCAGAGTCAACCACTCTCTCCCAGCATGCTGTGCCAGACAGGCAGCTATTTATAACAACCAGCTGATTAGCCAGTGAGTCGTGCAATACAGCAACCCACACACTCCCTCTCACTGCCATACACACACATACACATTTGAGCAGATGGACGCATGGTGGAGAAGTGCGTAGAGAGGGGGAGCAAGGTGAGAAAGAATAGATTTCTCCCTGTTTAATTGTCTTGTCCTTGACGCGTTCTGCAGTGGCAGTGGATCATGCAGTGTGATGGGGAGATGGGAGGGAGATAAGGTGCTGTGAACACAGCGACCCTGAGAAGAGAAGAGACTGATGTCTGTCTGGATCTGTGATCTTTCTCTCAAGGAGTAACAGCCCCACCATTTTTATCCTCATTATCTTTTCCAACTGAAAAATAGGCATTATGTTTTGTATTGTGCTGTGTTGGACAATAGCTCTGTTTATACTGCAGCACTGCTTAAAGGCCGCAGATATGACTTAATGGATCTACGTGGAAAGAAAATCAATAGAGCAGAGCTGCCAGACCCCCGAGAGAGCCAAAGAGCACCCTAGACACACACACCCACACACACACACACACGTATGCACACTAATATCACACACACACACACACACACACGCACACACACGCACACACGTATGCACACTAATATCAGCTCTACACACAAAACAACAAAGCAATATCCGCCTGCATTGTTTACACACAATGAATAGAAACAATGGAGGTTGTATTGTTAACCCTGTA
>OMLI01061638.1:0-10004 GCA_900302605.1 Rondeletia loricata
ATAATAATAATAATAATAATGGATTGGATTTATATAGCGCCTTTCCATCACAGTGTGATGCTCAAAGCGCTTACAGAAGCCATTATTCATTCATACACATTCACACCGGTGGTGGTAAGCCGTAGCCACAGCTGCCCTGGGGCAGACTGACAACTAAATGTTATTACCTTTCATATTTTGAACTAGTGTCACTTCATTTTTTTATTGACACAGTCCTTACTGTTGCTGCCTAAGTGAGTTATCCTTTTCCTTACTAGGTGGTGTCTCACTGCCCTCAAGATCTGCCACCAACCATCGTAGCGCCCCTGCTCACACCTGAGTGTATCTGTGTTTTGAGTGAGGAGGCCACCTCTGAGGAGGACCAGCTATGGCAATCTCTGGGAGACCCCTGGAACATCCCCAGGTGGGACACTGAGCAGCCAATGAAGTGTTGTACCTGAGAATAACAAGTTGTCGCTCTTATCAGCTGAGGAAGACCACTGTCTACGTTTCATCTTCTTACACCTCTGCTTGATTTTTACACTCACACAATGTTACGGTACTATAAACCCCCTTGCATTGCTCTGTGGTTTATTAAAATGTATCATACAAGTAACTTTTTTTGAGCAAAAGAGTGATAATAAAGTGTCATGATGATAACCAGCTATGATTTTGACAATGTGACATGTATACTGGATGTGTTACCAGTACCAAATGGCCAGAGGATGACGAGGACATCCCGACTTACACTCTGGAGTTCTTTGATGGCTGGCAGGCCCCTGAGGTGACTGAGGCACCTCAAGCCAGACAGCATGTGAGCAGTCCGGACAGTCGGCGCTCTGCCCCCAACCAGGTAAATCTTCACATCAAACACTAAATGTGACACCATTGCAGATGGGCGTATATTTTGTGAGTAGTATGTCTGTGCATGGATTCTTGATTCTGGACAAAAAATAAAAATAATAACACCATATAGTTTATGAGTAAAATAAATAAATATGCTTTACGTTTTCTTTGTAGAGATCGGCCCAGTGGATGGCACCACCACCACGGTATGTACATTGATATCAAGTAAATTGCAATGTAATGTAAAGATTTTGAATCTCAAAGTTCTAAAGTATCATGGCTATAATACTTGTTTCTGCTGCCCTTTGAATGCGTTTTTCAGCCCAGATGAGCCAAATCCCAGTTGCATGCGTGTTATGTATGACTTCATTGCAAGGAACCACAGAGAGCTCAGCATCACAAAGGGTGAGATAATTGAGGTGAGTGTCAGTGACACTAACCAGCAACTCTTCCAGTCCTTTCCCCTGTTTTGTCAACAATATTGTAACTGATGCCACTCACATAGAAAGCCCCATAATTTCTTCAAGACCACGGTCAGTCTGTGTTTTGTCCATTCACAGTTACTGGACGTGTCAAAGCAGTGGTGGAAAGTGAGGAACACCAGAGGGGAGGAGGGCTTCATACCCAATAATGTCCTGGAGTCTCTGGACCAGGAACCTAAGGAAGAGGTTGCCACTCACCATAAACACTAAAACACTGTGGGTCCATTTCAACTCAGCATTGTGGAGAGCATCAAAAAGTGAAATAGTCACTACAGTCCTAATTGGAGGTGATCATTGCAAATGTGCATAATTGATCCCCACTACAACCAACAATGCAGTGAATTAAAGTAGTGCCTTAGTAAATCCCGAGACACATTAGTTTAGAGCACTTTACTGCTCCAAACAGTGTCATAATACAGTGTCTGCACCAAGAATGATAAGGGGGGTCACTCTCAGATTACTCTTCCTCTCAAGCACTTGGACAATGAAACAAAATGGAAAAACTGAGGGAATCCCAAAACTATTTCAAGCTGCACTTGAGTAAAATGTACTTACTTACTGGTGTGCTTGTGTGTAATTATCTGTCAATTCTTAGTCCTGTCAAAGACTTTGACCTTTTGACTAACATTTATCAGAGGAAATGAGAGTCACCAATATGATTGAAATGGACACTAACCATTTCTGACCGTTAACTACTGTCTAATGTATGGTTGCAGAATGTATAGAACTGACTATGACTGAATGGCTGGGAAGCTTTGTTGTAATTGACCCTATGTGTTTACCATTTGCAAACCCTCTGTGACAACTCTGTGACATTGTATTTTCAGGGTGATAGTATCATTCGTATAATATGCTGTCTAATTTTCATCCTTATTACAAAATCAAATCAAATCACAGTGCATTACCATTATATTGTCTTAGCAAACTGGCGGCTCCCCTGTCCTAACCAAGAGGTCCAAGCCTGCAGAAGTGAAGGCCTGGCTTGAGTACAAGGGCTTTTGTAAAATGTAAGTGCACACCCATATTAGATTAGATATTAGATTAGTATAGATTATTAGATTAGATTTGCTGGATTTAAACCCTCTGTGCATTATAGATGTGTTTGTCTCTGATCATAAATGTATTGCATTTGATAGCTCTTTTGAAGCAGTTACCTGGCAACCTAAACGGACCTTGCATCTTTAACAATCAAACCGCTATGACATTTTCATCGGCTTTTACTGATGCAAGTAAATGTATGGATACATTTACATACCAACAACCTAGTCAACTTTTTTAATGATACACGCTCCTCAACCATAAATGCCATTGCCCCTATCAAAACTAGCTCTATTTCTCCTCACTGTTTGTCCCCTTGGATGAGCAAAGGCATTCGGAGGCTGAAAAAACACACACAAAAAACTCCACTATCTCAACATGAAATATCTTTTGTCCACATACAATCAACACGTTAAGGATGCTAGAGCTGCTTATGTGTCTGAATTCATCATCAGGGTTCTGTTTAAGACCTTGGATAATCTTGTTAATCCTGCTCCCCCAGCTGTCCCTATGCCTTTTCGAATGCTGACTGTGAAAACTTATTTTATCATTATTTTGCTAATGATATTGGTATCAGATTGCAGATAACTTTTTATCCTCCCATTAGTGTCGTTACCCCAGCCTGCCACAATCTTCTGAGCCAGTTTAGCCCATTTTCTGTAAATAACCTCACATGAAATCATCATCTAACCCACTTGATATTATTTCCACATCCCTTCTCAAAGAGGCGATAGTATTTCAAGCAAGCAAGCATTCTACCCATTCTTAAAAAACCTGCGACCTCGACTATCAACCTATTTCCAAGCTGCCCTTCATTTCCAAGTCCTAGAAAAAGTGGTTTCCAAACAGCTCCTGGATATGGTGCAACTAAACAACATTTTTGTTTCAATTTCAATTGGGCTTCCGCCAGCATCTCTTCACCAAAACGGCTCTTGTTAGGGTCACCAATGACTTTTTAATGCACTCTGATGCAGTGGAATGCACTATATTAGTTCTACTTGACCTTAGCGCTGCATTTGATACCATTGATAACCTTATCCTCCTTGATAGGCTTAATAAGTGGGTTGGCATACAGTATCTGGAATAGCCATTGAGTGGTTTTCTTCTTATCTGTCCATTAATTCACATTCAGCGTCTCTATAAGTGACTTTACCTCCTCACCAGCCTTACTGTCATGTGGGGTGCCGCAGGGTTCAATTCTGGGTCAAATTTTATTCGCCCTGTATATGCTTCCCGGACATTTGATCCGTCAATTTCAATGTGCTTCTTTATCATTGCTATGCGGACAATACCCAGCTGTATGTCTCCTTAAACCCTAATAATTTCAGCAGATTATCAATTCTACAAGATTACATGACTGCCATTAAGAACTGGATGGCACAGAAGTTCCTCCAACAAAATTCTGATAAAACAGAGATTCTCGTTATAGGCCTTGACCTTTTATCAAAAGATATAAAGTCCTACATTTGTCCTTTGTCTTCCAATATAAAATTCTCCTCCAAAAACCTTGACGTGATCTTTGACTCAGCTCTCAAGTTTGACAAACAAATCAACGCAGCAGTGAAAGTAATATTTTTTTCATTTTAGGACTATCTCCAAAATTAAATATTTTCTCTCTGTCCAAGATCTGGAGAAAGTCACCCATGCCTTTATCTCCTCCCACCTGGACCCTGTACTTGCTTCCCTTCATTGGCTCCCAGTGCGCGCCAGAATTGACTTTAAGATTCTGTTGTTTGTGTTTAAGGCTTTGAACGGACTGGCTCCTACTTAAATTTCCGAACTTGACCCCTAGGCCCCTTAGGTCATATGATGGAGACCTCTTAGCTGTTTCACAGTCTAGGCTGAAGCTTATTAAGGGAGATCGGGTATTTGAGGTTGCAGCCCCTAGACTGCGGAACAGCCTCCCACTCTGTATCAGATCTGCCTCCTCCATCGACACTTTCAAAAACCGTCTCTAAACCCATCTTTATTCTTTAGCCTTTGAGTCTGCGACATGCCTGTGAATGTTTACATGTGTTGTTGTGTATTGTGCATGTGTAAGGGGGGTTGTATGCATTATTATCTGGTCTATCAATTGTATTGCATTTGTTTTGATTCTTGTTTTTGCACATTAATACTTAATACTCCCCCACACGCACACATTATTTGCTAGAATGGGCCCCAATATTGATTAATCACATATCAATATTACTGTTTTATCTTTGTCAGAACGGTGCGTTGTTTAGGCTTGCTGAGTGGCTCTATGCTCCTAGGGATGACCAGAGAGGAACTGAAGACAGTATGTCCAGAGGAAGGAGGGCGAGTCTTCTTCCAATTACAAGCAGTCAAATCTGCCATAGCTGTAAGTGACAGACTACAGGGTAACTTCATTTTTCACCACTGTCAGATTTCATAATCACATTGACAGATAAAAGGTAGTTATAATACAGCGCCCCCTTCTGTTTTTTGTTTCAACACTGTAGCTTGCCAATGAGGAGAGACCAACAATGCCGTAAGGTGACATCAAAGAGGAAGACCAGAGAATGAGGAGTGAAGAAACACATGAACCTCGACTGCCAATCATCAAGGACCAAAACTATTAGGACCAAATGGCTCATCAATGCTTAGATAAGCCAATTCCTGTAAAATCAATAAATAAGTCGGCTAATATTAAGCAATGAAAAGTGAGTTAGGTTTACAGTATGTTTGGCATGTCATCAATGTATATTGTACTATTATACTTTCTCACTCACATTCACAAGACATATCCTTTAATAAGTGTTTAAACTTAATATATTGCCACATATTGTATAAAATATGTGACTTTGAAATATATGATGATTAATGTATGTGTCAACTGTCATTCCCAAATGTTTGAAATCAACATTGAATCGAATCAGTTGAAGCGTTATATAATTAAACAGCAGTAAATTTAATTAAATCAAGCAAGTAATACTAAGCTAATGGTCAGTGGCAATACATTCCTGAGTGACTATAAAGGTTACTGTTCTGAATTCTGAATCAAAAAACTCGGCATTGGGTGAGCAAAGACAGGATAAGCTTTTTTGGTCACTGAATAACTTCATGTAACTAAAAACATATGTTTTGCTTAAAAACCAAATACCGTTTGGTACAACACAAAAGTTAAATTAATAAACATGCTTTATTTCATTCTTCAGACATTACACATGAACCTTATCAGAAGCATCTGTAAAACATTGACAATCCATTTCAAGCCATGATAATGACTACAGATCACTGAATACAATAGACCAAATCAAAAATATAATTCCATGTCAACAAGGGGAAAAAAACGTGACAAGACTGTAAAAACAAAGATGCTTTATGAGAAAAATATCAATTGAACACAAAAATATCTTGAGTGTGAGCATCAGAATACTAATCAATGTATTGTGAAATTAGTGCACAGAAATACATCAACATGGACATTTCAACAACAGAAAACCTCAAATACATGATGAATTTTCAATCTGTGAACATAGTGATATTTGAATAATTGCTGGTTTTTGTGTTGGCAACCTGCCTGATACTAAATAATCACTGCATTACTGATCACCACAGGGGACACTGAACAGCATCTTGGACTCAAAATGGCTTCTGCTATTCTTTCTCTGGTGAATCACTTCTTGTGTGCTATTACTCATTGGGATACAACATCACTGTTGCTGAGGACAACACAGTACAGCAACAGGACATCAGAAAATAATATTGTGAGGTAGGGTGCACTATATTGTGCATGCCACAGACAACTGGTTCTCTGTTAACTGTAATCCACGAAGACACAATATCAATGAGTTGGAGTCTACAGTTAACTGCAGCCTCTGTGAAAAGGAAAAATTAAGATGGATGGATGTGAAAAAATATGTAAATCAGACAGATTCTAATAGTCTCTCAGTGTGATAACGTGCCATACCAGGGACTGAACACAGGCGTCTGAAGCTTTGGCATTGACAAATCATGCATCATCGCCCTCTTAACCCACGATTACCTTGCAAAATGTTACGAAGTAGACAACAAGATGGTCTTTACGCATTAAAACTAGAAAAGGCAGCTCTATTGGTGTGATGTACAATAAGGGTCAGTGTTTAAAACATGTGTTACATCCCATGTGTGTATGTGTGTGTGTTAAAGTAAGATGTATTAATCGTGTACCTATCCATCATGGATTTGATAGGTGTTTTACAACACTCAATTGAGAATTACAAGGAACATTCAACAAAGTAAAAATAAACAACAAAGTGTGAAGGAAAAAAGCAAATATGAAATAGCCAAAATAAATACTAATACTGGGTCCAATTATTTTAAGTTTAACAAATTAAAAAGGCTAGCAAGAATAAAACTGTATGAACAAATTCTGTACTTCTATTTTTGTGACATAATACCAATTCACGATGATCTACAGCAACAAAACTAAGTTTGAAACATAGACATCAATATATTGTTTATATAAAGTTTCTTATCTCTTTAGCCTTTAAAAAAATACACTTTGTACAACAATCACACAAATTACACCATGTTCAACACACACATCCCCAGTGCATCCCTTTAACACTGAGAAGCTACTGTATTCTTTCCTGAATTATCTCATCCATTGTCCTAATGATCTATTTTTCAAACTAAACATGTATATAAACACATACGTTACAGTTGGTTATTCATATAAAGCCTGACATTTTAGGATGCATTCTGTTTTCACTTTCTATAACATACTGTATGATAGCCTACTGTATGTGACAATCATCTTTTAATAATTGTACTACTTCAGGTCAGACATTTTTTGAAGAACAGTCTTGGTATCAAGTCTTACTTTACAGTAGCAACTACTGTATGTTCAAGAAAAATGCTCACAGTTTGATGGACAGTTGGAACATGTCCAATGACAGGGAGAATGCTATGATAATGTGGAATATACAATACAAAAAGTTTGATTTTGATCAGATTTGGGGTGAGGTTGAAAAATACCATAAGGACTCATGCAACAGTCTTAACCATGTCCCAGCACAGTTTGCACATTTCCACAGGGTGTACAATACAGAGTTCAAATTAGTTTGCTGGACCAAATAATCACTGCAAACATATTTCTGGCTTGACAACTGGTTAGCAGCCCTGAATTCGTTGATGCTTTACATTACAGCTTGCTGTAAACAACTTCTCAGTCTCTCTCTTACCATTTCTTATCCATGCAGGCATGCAGAAAAAAGCACTTAAGAGCAGAGAACTAGAAACAAAATAACTTTCCTCTTCAAGGGAAGGCCAAGGTAAAGTACGTTTACACCGAGCATGCAGCCGGGTGGTTTCAGTTCCATTGGCATGAATTCTTATTACAACAGCATATAGGCCAATATGACTGAAGAAAAAAGATGCAGTAATTGTTGTAGGTGATAAAGACATAAACTTTATACATGAAAACAGCTTGGAGAGAGATGGGCAAGTGGTGCCCAAAGCTAAAATTAAAAGGCACTGGTAAATCTAGGCTTGGTGCATACAGTGCACTACATGCAAAGGGGCCTCACCTAGTTCTAGTTTTTCCATAGGGCCAGGGGAGGGAATGGATGGGACCAGGGCCCATGTACAAGGAGGTACAGAGGGTCCATATATTCAATGGACACAGTGAGGTAATGGTAGGGGCGTTCCCCTTGGATGATGCTGAATTCATCCTCCTTATTTGTGCTCTCACATAAGCTGGTTGAAGGGCTCTATCATGCACAAAGAAATAGATAGTCAGACATAGACATATACTATTATGGTACAAATCTGCTCTTCTCGGGGGTATATTAAAACGAATGTGATTTTCTATATTGTTTGGAAAGCATTTCATTTGCAGCAAAAAAATAACTCAAATTACTGTTTGCTTCATGGAATGTTTGCAGTCAACCACAGGAAGTTGGCTCCTCTCTAACTTGAGGGCTATAGTGTCTGCTGGCGTTTCTCTTTGCCGTTTAATTCAGAGCCGATATAAATCATGGAAGCATGCTGCGTGTGCAATCCTTTGCAAATAAATGAGCTGAAATCACACCAAGCACAAACAACAGCTGATATCCAGCACTGCAGCACTCAGACAGAGGCTATCCCCTCTTGCTCTAGGCCTTTCTGATTTGGTTATATCTCAATTTCTATAGTCCCTAATTTGTAAACTGTCAATAGAACTCTGCACTACAAGCCAATGATTCTATGTGAAACTGGATGTGGCAGCTTAAAGCTTGAAACCTGCCAAAGATTGTTGTGTAGGCAAGGCAAACCTTCACAAACAATCCCACTGTATTATTTCAGAAAAGTTGCATCTGCAATCCTTCATAATAAATTAGTATTATGAAGATGCTAGATGCACTAAGCTTAGTAAGGCAGCATGACTGTGTAGTGGAAGATAAGCAGCATTCAGGATGGGCTTACTGTAAAGAGTTTTAATGTGCTGTATGCCAGTGTTTAAATATCTATGGTGAATTTAAAACATGCCACTGAATCACAGAATGCATTACATGGATCATCTAATGGCTTTGGCAGGACAGGATAGGGAGTCGAAAGCAGGGACTAAGAAATAACTTGGGTGAAGAAAACACTGCCTTCCAGTGTCTCTGGTGAGGAAAACACAACCCTCTAGTGTTTCCCTCCTGTTTTTGTGCATTAATGAATGACCCTGGGCCTGGTCATTCCTGCTAACCTTAGTTATGCTGTTTGAGACTGAACATGCCACAGTGAACAATAGAAAGAGAGGCTAAAGTGCACATTTAGTCTGCAGTGTAGAATCTTCTATTTTAGCTCAGGCTTGGTTCAGTAGAGCACTTTTGTTGGGATCTAGCAGCACCTGGTGAGCTATTTGATTGTTACTCTGCTGTCTTTCTGTTTTAGTTAAATCTGTGTTTAATTTGAAACTGTTTGGTTTGGGGCTGACTAGTTTAGGTGAAACTGTTTACATTTCAAAGTTTGTTTGGGGGAAGGCCAGTTGGTGTTCAAGTAATTGCTAATTGCTGGGAGTGGCTTGTTGGGCCCAGTCATTCAGCTGTAGCGTCAGCTGTAGCGTCGGCCTCTGCGCGCAAAGGGTCTCATTCATGAAATGTTCGTAAATTTATGAGTATATTTGCACATACAAAACCTTCGTACTAAAAACTCACGCCGGATTCATGAACGCCGCGGGAGACTCGGATTTGATCGTAAGCACCTGTGCATGTTCATGAACGCCAATCAATCGTAAATTGAAAGCGCATTCCCGTTATTCAGCAATTAGCATACATCCCCGCCCATGAATAGCCAATTACTACTATATAAGGAGGTGGTGATTAATATGGATAGGTGCATTCATCGGCCTGCGAAAATGTCGCAAACGAAGAAAGAAAGAGAGAGAAAGAATAACTTTTCAGACGGCGAGATTTAAGTTATTTTAGTTGAAGTTCAGTTAAGAACAAGACCGTGTGCAAAGCCACGGAACAGCCGAGCACCTATGTAGTGTTGAGGGGAATGTGTATTTGTGAGTTTGCATGGATAACAGTTGCTGTGTTTGGTTTACGGGCCTGAAAATTCAAACCCAAACCGAACCGACCCGAGTGAGTTGAAGCCTGAGCCGGGCTCGCCAGAGATCATCACATACAATACTGAGCCTGAGACCGACCAAAGCCGAAAAAAAACACAGTCGGTTATTGCCAGAAAAGGCTGCTCAATTTACGG
>OMLI01061640.1:0-10568 GCA_900302605.1 Rondeletia loricata
GTAATGTATCCATCTAGTGAACACATCTACAGGGTTGTTAAGGGCTACAGGTTGGTGGGTTTGATGGAATAATGGACGTTGGATGGAAATTAGCATGCATTTTACATGCTGTCTACTGTTGACTGGCTACTTCTACATGTCATAATAAATAATAGATAATAAATAATTATTATATTATTATTCTAGATCCCAGGTTATCAGGGGTGGTAAATAACCAACTATCTACATTAGTTTCCCCCTCCTCTCTAGTACCAGCGACCACAATTGGGATTTTATTTTTAATTTTTTTCATTTAAAGCCTAGGTTTTAATTGAACCTTTGGCATTTTGATGGATAGGACCAAGAATGTGTTAGAACTAGCTAATTTGTGTTTAATGTTAAGAAGAAATGCACAAGTAAGCTATTCATTGTTGGGGAATTGAGTGGTAAATGAGTAGGAATTGAGTCTTGAGTGCGTTTATTTGTTTATAGACAACTGGGTTTTATACATTATTATTGCAAAATCATTGGCATCTTTTAAATCACTGCTTAAAACACATTTGTACAGAAAGGATTTTATATTATTTGTTTTACTTGTTTCACATTCTCATTGTATTGGCCTGTTTTATTCATACAGTAGAATGTGAATTCATGTTAAACATTATTATGGTCTTAATGGCTTTTATCATTATTATTTTATTGTTTGCATTTTGTGACGGAGTTGTGAAAAGTGCTAGATAAATACCTTAATTTAACATTATTATTATTATTATTATTATTATTAACAACATTATTATTAGCACTATTATTATTATTGAGTTCTATTTGTATTTTTGATGACGCATTTAAAGACTGAATCCTCCAGTTCAGGCGATGATTAGTTTTACTTTCCTACAGTCTAATAATCTTGGAATCTAGCGGAATTGCTGCAGAGGTTGGATGCCCGACCAAGCAGGGTGCTAGGTGGGTTCAAAGGTCACATTCGGACCCAAGGAGGTTTTATTATGACCATGACAAATAATTGTAACAGAAACGAACATTTTCCATTCTTATCAGTAATTGCCCTTTACTGGACTGATGTGTATCATTACATGAATCGGCTACATGATTTTAAAGATCTAAACTCTAAAGAGCTCATTACAGAGATGATTGCGTTTGCTAAAAAAGTTACTGCGGTGACTGCGCAGTAGTGCGCAGCATCAGCGCTCGTCAACATCCCCTCTGTCGTAGACGGTACGTCATCAATGTTGGCGGTAGTTTGAAACGGAAGCGAGCGGACAGTATAAAACCTCTTGAGCAGCGCTCCTACTTTGGATGCTGAATAACTTGTGAAAATTACAAATATGGTAAGAGTGCGTTTCAGCTGACAAATCCTTATGGTTCAGATAAATAACAGTTTAGTGTGCATTCCTGTACCGATGTTTCCTCGTTCATATTAGAGAATAACTTGAATTTATGGTTATTTCAGAATCAGAATGAGAATCAGAATCGGGTTTTACTGGCCAAACATGCTTTTACACATGTAAGGAATCTGACTCCGGTTCACAGTAACTCACACTGTACTTTACATTCAACAATCAACAACAACAACAGGAGCACACTGTACCGAGGCAGCCGCTGCTGGCGCCATCTGAATACAGATAGTGGGCGATAACCAGCAATTTCGCTCCGTGGGCCGATAGCTATGTGTAGGCTAACCCATGCAGAGTGCCAAATACCATTTAACTTTGTCTGTGTGCTATTCCTGGTGCAAACCTGAAGTGTTGTTTATGTCTTCAGGCCGAGGTGAATAGTAACCAGCCAGACGACCAAGGAGCTCTCCTCCCCTCACTGTCCTCCTGTGCTGAGTGGTCAGAGGCTGCACAGACAGAGCTGTTGAACGAGTGTGAAGAGCAGTTTGCACAGCTCGAAAAGGTGGGCATGTTTTGACAGGACCAACTCACACGACCTTTGATATGTAGTGAAGGTACAAACTGCAGACTGTGTTTCTCTGTTACAGCTTCAGAATGAGATTCTATTGTGTGAGCCAGATTTCTGTGAGAATCCACAAGAGCAGGTGAGGTGATTGTAATCCCCATATGTGCTTTTCAATAAATGACTTTTTTTTTTTTAAATGAAAGTTTCTCTACGAGAATAGTCCTGGTGTTATTGGCACACCTTGGAAATATGTTGAACAGTAATTTATCCTAAAATAAGGTTACCTTTTAAGAATTAATGCTCGAGTATCAACATTGCACAAAATATAGATTTTTAACCAAATTATTTGAATAAATGGCCAAGACAACATTGTTGGCTCGTAAGATTTCAGTAACTACTAAAACACCCTAGGTGGCAATAACAAACTATACATGGCTTGGAAGTGTTAATATGAAATTTGTTTTATCCTGTTTTTAGCATGCACTGCCCACGACAAGTCCTCTAAATGCATCCCAATGGATCAGTCATCACACAAACCAAATACTCCATGCAACCCTAGAGCACTGTGACACATGCCTTGTCTCCACTGGCCAGGGTTTAGCTGTGCAGTGACCTGCCCTCAGGCCAACATAACCAGCTTCCACAAAGAAAATCAGAAAGATTTCTCACCTAATCCCTACCTGTCGGCATTCGTGTGCTGAATTCAGTTTAGGATATCATCATGTCCTTCCAAGGTAGTGGTGTTGGGATAAACTGCTGTATAATTTATACAATGAATGGGTTAATTATTGTGTAATTTATGCAATGGATGAGTAGTGTATGTCCTGTCTGTTTGTGTGCACTTTTGAATCTCCTGATGTGCAAGACAAATCTAATTCAAGGCAAAAACAACCCGGTCTATTCAATTCCGTTTAGTACCTGGCGAAACCTGGCTGGACCACGGCTGAGCCAGCTACGTTTCACAACCTGGCTAGAAGTGGCCAAAGCTGATTACAAGTTGTGACATAAAGGATTAACACCTATTGATTCTGACTAGAATGCTTTATGTATATTGTTGGAATGTTTTGTGCAGCATTCATTCAGTAAATGCTATTGAATTGATAAGTGTTTCACAAAATGAAATTGAGAGAGGAATAATAATGAAAGTGTCAATGACTTGATTTGAGGTGCATTAGAATCAGCTATGGGAGCAAAAGCCCACTGGGATGCATTTAGAGCAATGTGTGATAAAACTATTGTTTAAAAAAAACAATAGAAGAATGAATTTCTCCCAATACTCTGAGAATATAAAATGTATAGTTTTTCTTGGTCCTATTAAGAGGTTTTGATTGTTGCTGCTAATAATATCCTGGCCATATTCATTTTTTTGTATAGTTCATATAATATTCTTAAATGATCTATTTTTGCTTTTCTAATGTTAAATAATACTATTGTGATCAAAAGTTGTTAAAAATGGTACTTCTTTTTTGATAATAGCAGATTAATAACAGAATCACAAGGGGTGTCAATAACTTGGATCATCTCATAAATGTAAAAGATGTCTTATTTTTGTACTTTTGACACAATGTGACCATTCATCCCCTAGTCAGTGAATAGACTGATGGCAACAGAAACTGAACTGAAGCAGTGGCTGACAATGGAGCCTAAATGTAAGTGCCTCCATTAACAATACACTGTCACACACTATATTGTGAAACAACAAAACAAAAAATACTACAACAGCAACAACAATACAATACAATAACATGGATTATGAAATGGAAAACAGGAGTTGTAACCATAATCTCATACGAGTAGTTACAACTGAATTATAAATTTCACAAATCAATATTACAGTTTCATGCCAAAGTAGCATGGCATTGCACTTTTTAACCATTTAATCTCATGTTTAGGAAGAAACAAGTAGCCTGGCCTCAGATTGGTACCTCATAAACATCACTGCTTAATCGTAACTTCATTTCTAATTTTGTGACAATATCGAATTGTGATCCCAGGCATGCATATCAAATTTAATTGTTACTTTAATGTATCAGTACACCTTGTTGCCTCGAGCATTCAAGATTACCCAATTATTACTTCATGTATGAATGCACTGGTTTCATTTGCTGATGGTCATCTGATTTTTGTTTCTTCTTCACCCAGTGTTGGCAACAAATTTTGAAGTTTTACTTCATGCTGGAAAAGAGGAGGTATGTGTAAAATGCGAGATAAAAGGATGTGCCTTTTAAAACAGTTGAATACATTGTTCCAGGTGTGTGATCAGTCTTTCCCTCTTTGTTTTCCACAGATGCTCAGGCTATGCTCAGTACTTGAGATGATTGTTTCTAGCTATGAAGCCAAGAAGGACAAACTGAGAGAAACTCAAAACCGGTGACCTGTCAATTATTCTGCATGGCCTCCCTAATTTTACTATCATGCCTCATGACACATTAATGCTTATCTGAAGAAGTGAATTGAAGAGACTTTTTAGAAAGTTGTTCTGATGATTTCTTGCTCTGTTTGTGTATGGTGATGGAAGTGGGGTGCTTTTATAATGTTTTTCAGTGAACAGAAGTGGCTGGAGGAGAGGAAAGAGGTGTTGATCACTGCCACTAATCACGTTGAACTACTCAAAATGGAGAGAGAGAAATTATCAGAACAGAGGTAAGTGTGATGGCACGATTACGCTAAACCAGAGGATTTCAAGTTGTGAGGCGTGTCTCCACTGGAGGGCACCAGAGAATGTGATGGGAACCAAAAATATGAGGAGAGAAAAATGCAATTGTGCAAAGAATAAATGAATGAATATGCTCACATTTTCTCTGAAATGTATTTATAGAACATTTTCTTATTTACAGAAAAAAATTGCCTACATTTTGAATAGCCAGTTTATGCCAATGTTGAATGAATCAAAAGCTGCCATTTCCTCTATTCATGTAAGGCCTGTAAATGACTCATAAAAATACACTCAGGTTTCATTAAGCATGCCAATTAGCCTACCACAAAATCCAAATTCTGTCAAAAAATACTTGACCGTTAGCAATTGACCAAAGCATTGAAAATGTGAAGCATATTGAAACTGGATTAGCATTTTACATGGGGTCTACCATTATGTTGTCTGTAAACTGGTTCTGGCTAATGAAAGCTTGAGACAAGGCAGACTACAGTTCAGTAATAATGATGAAAAATGAAGTGTAAATGATTGATGTTAGATGAAAATAGAAGCCAAGTGGTTGTCTTTGAGACATTTTGTCAAAAATAATAATTATAAATTGATTAGCCTACAACTAAACAACTTCTATAAGAAGATGTTTATTTTGAGTTTATAATATAAATAACAGTGGCAATATACAGAATATTTTAAAAAGTTAAATGAGAAAAATAAGCGGAGGGCAACCACTTCTAATCCAAAAAGACAACTATTTAATCAAGCTAACAGTGGCAAAGATCAAATGCATACAAAGGCTGTGTGATACATGTGCATTTTAGGCAACTTTGAGCAAAAAGTATAATTACTCTGAAAGGATTCTAATCTGCCCTCTGTCTTGCATAACTTTTTGCTAAAAGGTATGCTTGCCCAAGGCAGCTAATACGAGTCACTCATCAATTGAGGCTCAACATATTTCTGCGCTGCACTGTTATCTGAATAGAACAGTTACTTCACAAATAGGGAGTGGGGCGGTGGTGATGAGGGCCGTGGTTATCTCCGTGTTTTTTGAAGGGATGCTCACTGTCGTAGACTTTGCAAGTGGCTGCACTAGACAAAAAATGGTGGAGAGGTAGCAGCATATAGTTGATACATAAATGTATCGCAAAGCATAAAAATAATAATTGGCCTCTAGCCATGCCACCTTGAACACGCCCACTCGTCGGGTCTCAGAAGCTGAGCAGACTCGAGCCTGGGTTTGATGAAAAATGAAATTACATAATGGGAACAAGACAACACCTTTTGGATCTTTTCTTATGTGAGACATAACTCAAAAGAAACTTCATCTGTCAAAACAGTGTTGTAGATTGTAGAAACTGAAGAAAGACAGACAGACTTTTGATGTAGAAGATGTAGAAATCAGGACATTTTCTCCAAATAGCATCTTCCTACCATGAATCGATAAAGAATGGCTAGATATTCACAAATAAATGTCATGCAAAAGTTGTATTGCCTTAAGTTAAATATTACACTTTTATGTGTCCACTGGAGGTCCCAAGCCCATGGAGACTGTGTGTACAAAAAACAAATCTGTAAAAAGAAGGGTCTGACGAAGGCATACAACCAAAATGTCAGCCTGTTGCATCCCATTAAACAGCGTTCTCTTACAGTATCTTATTTATTTTCCTTGGATAGTCATTCTTTGACATTGATCCTGGGTAAGAAGTCCTTTTAGCTTCCAAGCACCCTTGGTCTCCATATTTCTAATAAGCGAAGGAATAGTGCATGGGACTTGCGTTCTTGCTTGATTCTTGTTTTTGCATGAATATTGCATGAGGCCTTTTATATCTTACTGTGTGCGTGTGCGTGCACTCCACAGTGTATTGCAGGACACCAAGATCAAGATCCAGAAGATGAAACACTACCAGGAAAGGTTGACGGAGTCACTGGGAGATATACTGGAGAATCATTTCCCTCTTCCTCAGGATGAAACCAATACTAGCAAGAAAAAGAAGGTACAATAAACTGCCATGTATTTGATGAACATCTTTGCCTTCACAGCCTATTCATCAGAGGCATCTTTAAAAAAATAAAATCTCTGTGAGTTAAAACCACTCAAGTGTGGCTTACCATCTCTTCGTTTCATTTTCAGAACATTCCACAGAACTTAAATGAAAACCTGATTTCACTCAATGAAATTCTTGAGGTGGGTTTTGGTGCACCACATAACCATGATTGATGTCAACTTGATTTTAACTTGCGTTAAAAAATGTTTAACCAAGTGACTGAAGAACAGAATGTGGAAACGTGACAAGTAATCTGCATTTGTACAATTGCATTTGTCGCCCTGAATTTTTTACTGTTCATCTGATAGGGATGAAAAACCATAAAAAATCCTATATTATTCAGTTTTCATGATTTTGTTTTCAAAGTGTTTTTGTTATACTATGGCTCAGGATAAGAATAATGTTCTTTATGATATTTTGCAAATAAATGTAGTTTAGCTAAATGGGTATTTATTGAATGAATTTGAAGACTAAGTCTTCACAGGTAGAACAGTCACAATAGTGGACCCTGATTGGCCGACAAAACCAGCTCCTCTGATTTAAATGAGGTAAACCCATGGAAGTATTATCTTAAAGTAAAACCTGCTGAGTGGAGGCTTTCCAATGGGTGTGTCAGTTCAAATACTGCAAACTGACCTGATTGGAAGGATTTCAGTAACTCTTTAGTGAGGGGAGCCAATCAAGACCAAGTGCATTTGTAATGCGTTTACTGAAATTAGTCTGAAACTGCCTGTAAAAAAGGCTGGATTTTTGATCATGCAATAACTTTAAATTTAACCAGTCAAACAAAGTAATTTTAACAATGTCTGTAGTTGAAATGTCTTGTGACGCCAGTCACTCGCCTGTAGCATCATCCTCCACCGTTGAGCAATTGAAGATGGGCAGGGAATATTTTGTTCCAAAACAGAGTACAGGCCTGAAAGTGAGGTTTGAAAGCCAGAAATCTCTGCACCTGGCAAAGTAATTGAGTCATTGATATGGATCACTAACCCCATCAACCCCCCCGCAGATATAGGCTACTATTTTGTGCTATGGGGCGCTAAAAATCATAGCTTGTTCCCCCTTCAAATTTAAGCTGAATGTCTATACTTTGACCTCATTGTTTTATTCTACACCCAAAGCTTATCAAAATGTATCTGGGGTCCTGGTGGCTCAGTTGGCTAAGGCGCATACCATGTGCCTGTAAACGTCCTGGGTTCAAGTCTGGCCTAGGACCCTTGTCGCATGTTATCACCCTCTTTCTCTCCCAATCTGTCCTGTCTCTCCACTGTGTACTGTCAAAGGCAAAAATGACGCTAAAAAACCTCTATACCATATGCAGCAGCACTGTTACTGTGGATGTGCCTTAACCCCAGTCTTTACCTGTCCTCTGTACCCTGCCAGCTGCTGATGAACAAGGTCCTGGAGACGCCACACGACCCCTATGTGACGATAAACGAGACGTTTTGGCCGCCATACATAGAGATGCTGCTCCGCTACAGTATTGCAGTGCGGCACCCAGAGAATAACTTCAAGATCCGCATGGAAACCTTTTGTTAAGGCAGTAGTGGATTACCCATCTACAGTACCAGTTATCTAGTGTTTCTAATTTGGGTCTGCTTGTACAGTGCTATCATAAATGTATATTTGTATATGCTGATATTAAGACTAACTGTGCAGGGAAAGCAAAGAGGCCAGTGATTTATTGTATGCATTCTATCACTATTGTGCATTATCAATCTTGAGTTTTTGTAAATTGCCCCTCTTTGCTACCACACAAACATCTATAAAACATAACTGTAGTGTATTTTGTATGTACAGTATCCACGGGTCCTTAAAAAGTCAAAAGGTCTTACAATAAATGATCTAAATATAAGGCCTAAAAGTATTGAAATGTCTTATAGTTATTAGAGATTATTTCTTTTTGACCATGCATTGTCAGGTTTTTTTGTGCTGCATGTAACACATAACAGGGTTAGTAGTACCATATGCATCCTATCTGCTTTACTAAACACAACTGGACTTCATGTCCCTTAATCATACATTTCCTGTTGCCCTTTTTCTTATATTGTCCATTTATAGTTTAAGAGCTTTCAATCAGAAACATGCAGGTTTTGCCAGCTGTGTTTCTTTATTTTGGTCTTTAAATTGGTCTCATTCAATTAGCAAAAAAGGCCTTAAAATGTCTTAAATTTGGCTTTTTGAAACCTGTAGATACCCAGATATGTAGATTTGTTTTGGTATTTTTCCATTTTCACTTCCAATAAACATGAGAACTGCAGATGTGCTGGTGTGACATTGTGGCCAGGAGCAAACATACCCAACATGACATTTTATTTGAAGGACAATGCATTAATCAACTGTAAATGTACCAGTGTTAGCCAGATGGCTAATTTTACAACTGGTGTCCCTTGGCCAGAGTTTAAGATAACCAAGGACCAGCTCCAGTTCTGATGCCAATGCCTTGGTCAAGGGCAACAGCAGACAAGCATGTCTTTTTTGGTGAGGGAGGAAACAGGAGCGGGGAGAACATACTCCACACAGAGAGGCCCTAGCCAGCCGAGATTCGAACCTAGCACGTCCTCGCTGGGAGGCGACAGTGCCATCCGCTACACCACCGTGCCGCTAAGTTATCTTTCCATAACAGCTGTAGGCGCAACCAACAGGCATAACACCTTTCGAGCCAAAATTGTAAATGGGGATGAGGGGGTAAACATTTAATGCAGGTTAAATAGCTAAAGTTTCTTCATAAGGGAATTCGTGCGTCATCAGAACGTCATGTCTGTCGTCCAATCCGGTAAACCCGTCGCGTCAGCTCAAGAACATTCTTGTGGGCGGAGAAAGGATTCCGGTTCCGGGTGTTTTCATATTTCTCTCGGAGGCGTTCATTCCTCTGATTATGGTCTTAAATCGGAAAGTTGTTGCGATTGACGACTAATTAAAGTAGTGTCCTTTTATTTAAGAAAGCCCAACCAAACCGTGAAGATGACGACCCGCTCAGAGAGAGAGAAGGCCCAGAAACTCAACGAGCAGCATCAGGCCATCCTGTCCAAAATGCTGCGAGAGGACGACAACAAATACTGCGCCGACTGCGAGGCGAAAGGTACGACATTCAGGTTGTTGGCCTAATATACTAACGACAGGTATATTTGAGCCCCGTTCAGTGTAACTAACAACGTCACTGCTAACTCACCATCTGTGTTAGCTAGCTAAGCTAACAAGCTAACTCGCTAGGTAGCTGGCTCAGTGGGGAAGTCAGCTGATATCTTCCTTCCCCTTCAGCTAAACTAAGTAGCTAGCACGCTAGCTGACTTGTCTGAATCTACATAAGCTCCCTAGGGCACTTCTCTCCCACAGCCGCCTTTAGCTCAGTTGTCGGGCATTAAACAAACTGTATGACAGGCCCTCTAAAGGAACTTATCTCATATGTCAGGTCATTGGTAAAGAATGCAGGCTGTTCTTGGCAAGTGTGACCCTTTTAAGTCACGACAAGCGAATCAGAATGACTTTATTCGCCAAGTAGTTTTCACGTACAAGGAATTTGCTGTGGTTGTTGGTGCATACAGACAACATAAGAATCGGGGCCGGTTCTAGGCAGGGGCAAGAGGGGGCACCGCCCCCTTAAACAGATGTCCTGCCCCCTCAAATCAAATCCGGAAAATTAAAATATTTATAAAGTTTTCTCATATCTCTCCCCTACGCTAAAACGCTTCATTTCTCCCTCCCCCTAACTCTGCTGTGTGTGTGTGCCTAAACTCAGTCAACCGGCTGTTCTGTTTTCGTTGTGTGAGCCTCACACGCACTAGCGAGGGAGGAGAGAGCCCGCTGCATATCACAGACTGAGGACAGAATCAACTGTGTGTGCGAGACCCCTAAGCCCCGCCCAGCCTCTAGTTCCGCTGTTTTCAGAGGGATTTTCTACAAATCTTTAGTCACTTTCCTCTCCCGCAGCTTTCCACAGCTCACAAAACCTTGTCCCTGCCTCGGTGTGTGTCTCATTC
>OMLI01061688.1:14715-29904 GCA_900302605.1 Rondeletia loricata
TAATAACTGTAGTAGGGTCTAGTACTAGGGTGATAGAAAAACCCCACATGCACACCTAATATTTTGTATTTCCTTTTTGCAAGGAGAACAGAGCAGAAAAAATAACCTTTCTTTCTTTTTCAGTTTTCAAGGAAGTACAGCAAAGTGAAATAAATAGTGGTTTGACTGCATTTTTTAATATTCACTCAAAGTAAAATATAAATATAAACAAAATATAAATAAGTTCTTTGACTAGCCCGTTGGTGAACGTAAAAATAATGAGGGTATTTGGGATTTTTTTTAAATTATGATTTTATAGTATTGTCTTAGGACTGATGGTCTGACTGTAGCTGTTCTGCATATTCAGACTACCTGCCTGAAGACAGTGGAGTTTTGTGGCTGAATCCAGCAAATCTCATGAAAAAATAAAAACATCAGGGTTGATTATTCGTTATCATTTTACGTATTTATTGCTTATATTTGTGTTCATAACTCAGGGTCCTCCAGGAGCACAGGGATACAGGGGACAAAGTGGCTTCAAAGGCAGACGGGTACGATAATGTGAACAGTCAGTAATGCACATTTCCTCATCCTGTATGTTTAGTCTTTGCACTGGACTGTAATTTGTAAATCTGTAAATTTCAGACATGTAAATCTTTCAGTAGCCATCATTGTGACAATTGTTTTTAACCAGTAGAAACTCTTTGTTTCTATCTTTCATATTTTTTAATATATTGCATTTTTATTTTTCATCTTTCAGATTTTAATACCCTTTAGTACTCTTTGTTCATAACCCATTTCCCCCTCTGGGATCTATAGAGGCTTTGCAGTTGCATCACAAATCTTCCAGCATCCTGGCTAAATATAGGCTACACTGGCAAGAAAGACAGATACCTGACAAAGATGATGTGGGTGCAGATCCCTTCAGAAACATAATAAGTGAATAGTCTGATAAGGTAGATTTGTTTCCTAATGTAGGTTACTGTGACTCAGTAAACTGTCTTGTCTTTAGCCCGAGTCTCTACTCCAAAACACTTGAGAAGAGTCAGCTCAGTTAACCTGAACAAACAGCTGGTTTTTGGCTTTTTTAGCTAGCTAACTAGCCAGCGAGCTAATTTAGAAAAGCAACTAATGCTAATCTTAATGTACAACTACTAACGCTAGCTTCTACTAGCTAGCTAGTAGATGTGTTTACAACAAGACAGTGATGGTTAGCTGAACAAGCTAACATCATCTAGACACAAAATGGATCAGATTTATCGGTGATAAAACAATTAGTTCCCAATCAAAAGCAGCACAGAAATTAACCATGTACTACTGTTGAGACGGCCAAGTGGTGGATTTAGAAATGCAATCAGATATTCACAGCCATTGATGCCCAAGAGCAGAGGACCTCCAATATGGCTGCCAGAAATAAAGTCCATCTCATCTCACCTCACCTTATCTTATCTTAAAACAATTCACGTCTCAATTCCACTTTGAAAAGACTGAATCAGGTATTGAGTCATTACGTGAAGAAGAATGTGCTGTCTGTCATTAATCTTTCATCATACAACAACCTGCAGGGAGCCCAGGGGCCACCAGGATTCGATGGAGAGCCAGGAGTGCCAGGAAATCCTGGAGAGCCAGGACCGCCAAGCCATCCCACCCACCCTGGGGTGAGTTAGCTTGTTCCCCACCACACTGCACCTGTTTCAGTGTCTCATCAGTTCTACAGGACCATATCACACAAGTCCGTACACTTTCCAAAGCTAAGCCATCAGAAGTGAAGAATGACAGCTAACCCCCAAGGAGACTGTTGATTCTACATTACTTGATGTTTGTCTTTATTTTAACTTGGTTGGAGTCCATGTTGAAAGTTCAGGAGGACAGACACTCTGTCACCTCACCCACCTAACCCTCCGCCTGAGCATTCATTTTCAATCCATCTCTTCCCAAAAGGGCCAGCTAGTTTCACAGATGGCGTCAGGTTTCAGCGAGAAGTCTGGTCTGGCTGGGATGGTATCCGGAACGAGGGTGAGTGTCGCAGAGTCCTATAGGGAAAACTAATCCTGATCAGGAATCAATCAGACCCACAGATACTGTCCAGAGCATCAGATTCATATTGATTTACATGCCGCTGAAGTCGGTTACCGATTGGAAATTAGATCTTTTTCTTTAATATGCATCTCGTTTTTTTAATGTTGATACAAAGTCAGGATATTTGCTGTTATGTACAAATGAAAGTACAGTGTGAAGTGTCCCTATTACAGGGTGAAGCAGGACCACGAGGACCTCCAGGGCAGCCCGGACCATACGTACGTTTTGGCTTCTACAGTAAAGATTCAAAGACTCGACTTTGATTTGATTGTAGTAGTCACGCACTTTCTAAGAACAGATGAATGGATCTAGAGTTTCATTCCAAAATGACTACCATTTGCAAGAAATACACTTATTCTTTCAGAATAATTCATAGCAGAGCATTTAAATAAATGATCATACTTTTTAAAGGATAGTGGGTAACTTAAGTCTTTGACAAACCGATACTTTCACAAACTGGATCTCCTATATTTTAGAGATAATGAACTTCAGATAGTTTTTCCAAAGTAGATATATCATATTTCCAAAATGACCGTATCATTTTTCCTCTCCATTTTTGTTCAGGGTCCAAGCGGCGGTCAGGGGATTCCAGGAGAGGCTGGAGAACCAGGACCGATGGTAGGAACATCTCTGCTTCTACAGTTTACATTGTAGGCATTTAGCTGATGCTCTTATCCAGAGCAAGCTGTGAATAGGCAGGATTTCAGTGTCTCGCTCAAGGACACTTCAACAGGACACACAGCTGATGATGGACACCTTGTCTGTGGGGATCAAACCTGTTTCTAAAACAGACCCAAAAAAACATTGATGTTGGAGTTGAACTGGGTTTTGGACCGTTTCAAAATAGTATAATAATAGAATAGTGAGACCAGATCCAGCCCAGGTGTAGGTCAGAAAATACCCTTCCTGCATGTTGCTAGTATCTCTTTTCCAAATGTTCCTCAGACTTTTTCAATAATTGACTGTAAAATTAACTTGCCAATGGTCTTTTTTTAATTTTATGTATGTCACTGACTCATTGTGTTTATCTACAGGGCTCCAATGGTCATCGAGGACCTGATGGACCGCCAGGAAAACCTGGACCAGATGTAAGTCAAAGATACACTTTTGTTTCTTACACCTTTACGCATTCTTCTTCTTCTGCTTCTTCTCTTACACCTTTACGCATTCTTCTTCTTCTGCTTCTTCTCTTACACCTTTACGCATTCTTCTTCTTCTTCTTCTTCTTCTTCTTCTTCTTCTTCTTCTTCTTCTTCTTCTTCTTCTTCTTCGTCTTCTTAGCATTAGCATTATTAATAGCATTAGCATTATTATTATTAGCCTCATTATCAGTACTATTACTGTTACTATTACTGTTTCTGTTACTGGTTATTTCTTACTGATTATTAGGCTATATTACTGATCACTATGTATTTTCTACCCAGGGAGAGCCTGGTCCTCCAGGTTTGGCAGGAGAACCAGGATACCCAGGATCAGCGGTAACCAACCATTTCTTAGCATTCACACCATCACATCTGACCCTGAATGACATCTTTCACTAGTTTGCAACCATCATTTAAATTACAATGCATTACATTTTAGGCATTTAGCTTACACTCTTATCCAGAGCAACTTACAATGAATACATCAAGCTAAAATTCAGAGATAATCAACATTACAATCAACAAATAGTGACGATGCAAGGGACGTAGCCGAAGTGCCCTGACAATAGGTTTGACAAAATATTCCCATGACCATAGAGTGATCAATAGTTAACATTAAAAAAAACACAATAGAGATTTTTTTTCATCAGATGTTGACGACAAGTCAAAGTTAAGAGCTATGGTGTGAAGATTCATAGTTAAGGTTACATTTTCACAATAATGAAATTATTGTAATAGTACACTTTCCCCCTTTACTAACCAGATACTGCTCAATAACACGGCTTGTTAAAAATGACTTTCTTTAAACCATGCTGAAGTTTGATAGCGTCCAGGTATAAAGTGAAGTGAAGTGGCATCTGACTGACTGACCTGAATTTGCCTCATGATCTCAAGTGGCCAATAAAAAACCCATCTCACCTCAAAATAAACAAATCCAGATGACAAGCATGCTTACCAGAACCGGATGACAGAAATTAAATGACAAGAAAACACAACAAGGAAGAGAATGGCATAACATACAAATTCATAGAAATAGAAGTTGTAGATTTGTGGATAGTGACGGTGGATTCGATGTTTTTCTTAGGGTGCGAGAGGATTCCCAGGCCTCCCAGGTCACCCAGGACTGAAAGGTCACAAGGTAAGTCACACAAACCATGTTGCTGATAACTAGCAATGTGTGTGTGTGTGTGTGTTTGTGTGTGTGTGTGTGTGTGTGTGTGTGTGTGTGTGTGTGTGTATGTGTGTGTGTGTGTGTGTATTTGTTGCAATTAACTCTATCAAGAATCATAAGTCCCAGGTGAGCCCTCACGTTTCAGCTTGAATTTTTATGCGAGCAATCTGCATCCACAGCATACTGTTTCTAAATTGAAATCTTACCAACAGGGCAACGCTGGTCTTTTCGGCCCAAGAGGCGAGTCTGGAGCAGCTGGATCCAAGGTATGAATATTTTACCAAAAAAAAGATACCTCTCACCGAACCCAAACAGAGCGAAGACAAGAGTTTCTTCCACACGCCTCATCCTGTGGTTCAAAGTGGGTTCCTTGATGAGGAATAGTTTGATTTCACTATTAGTTCAGTCACTGTAATTTAGCATGATGAGAGCATGTGAAAGGATGACTATCTTGATCATTAGTTACATTATCCCCATCATTGTATCACCCCACCTACACTCTTAACAAAAGGGGTTCTACAGTATATAGTACCCGAAAATGGTTCTTTAACTTCAAGTTCATTTATTTCTATAGCCCTTTATCACAGCATGTCTCAAAGGACTTTACAGAAAATCTGGATCTAGCTAAGCGACAATCAGTAGAGTTACAAAATCATGAAAGACAAACACAGTGAAGCAGAACAAAGCACAAGACACACAGTAGAAAATGTTAGCAGCCTACCTATTCTACAAAGCCTAACCTACCCGGCAACTCCAACCTTAGACCCTCGAAACAAACAAGGAAAAACTTCCAAGAAACCTTAGTAGGGAAAAAATTGAAGAAACCTTGGGCGGGCCAAGTCAAAGAGGAATCCCCCACCGGGACGGCTGAGAGGGGAACAGGACAAACAGTGGAATGGACAGTAATAGGCTTGTGCCATACCAGAACCCTTTTAGAAAGGTTCTATATAGCACCATGCTCATATGGTTTCACTTAGAGCCTTTATGGTGCTCTAAAGAACCCTTTACTCTAAGATTTCATGAAATGTTTAAAATCAACAACTCTTTAAGAACCATAATTATTTTAACAAATCAGAGGGTTGTTTGAGTTTCTACAGTTCTATATAGAACCACTACCCTAACCACAGAACCCTTGAAGAAACCCCTCTTTTCTGTGTGTATAGGAATGACGCTTATGCAATCCTACACTAAATCATAACTAACAATAAAAATCCTATCAGAAAAGGTTCCTTTGGACAAAATCGTATCAAGTGGGGGTCCGTGGCCTAATGCATATCTATTTGGGGTTCCTTCAGATGATAGTTAGGGTTAGGGAACCTTATCTACGTCAAATACAGCATGGCACTTTCAAATATCTAACGAAGGAGCATATTCATGAATTGCAGGACAGTTATCTAAAGCCACCAAGAGGTCACAGGGCATTTTCCATTGCTTGTTTATGAAACTGCACATTGCAAACCTGCATTCCCATATTCTCATCGTTTGTGTGTGTTCTGCAGGGTTCATCCGGTTCTCCTGGTGGCATGGGACCTCCGGGCCCACCGGTAGGCAATACACCGTCCGAACTGATCACCAAAGCATTTCATACGGTCAAATGTCAGTCACACAGATGCTGACCCAACCTTCTGTTTCAGGGAGCAGCGGGCATGCAAGGAGAAAGAGGCAGAGGCGGCCCAAGTGGTCCTGTGGTAAGAAAGACAATCCTCTTTATCCATTTGAGGAGAAAAGACTATCAAATGGTGTTGCAGGATGGAGCTATTGATGAATGTCATACTGGATGACTGACACAACATGTAACCTTCTCTCTCTCTCTCTCTCTCGCTCTCTCTCTCTCTCTCTCTCTCTCTCTCTCTCTCTCTCTCTCTCTCTCTCTCTCTCTCTCTCTCTCTCTCTCTCTCTCTCTCTCTCTCTCTCTCTCTCTCTCTCTCTCTCTCTCTCTCTCTCTCAGGGAAAGCGTGGTCTATCTGGCCACATTGGTAAACCAGGCCCTCTGGTAAGAACTCCAACAAACAATATGCGAAACCTAAAACAAACTATCTCATGCTGTAAAATGACACGACTTACCTTATCAGGAAACCAGGGAACTTGAGAGAATCTTCTACTAGCAAGTGGAACGCTTCGACAAGCAATTTGAATTGTAGAGAAATGTGAAATGGAAAAATAAATCTTCCAGTGCAACTGAAGTGAAAACAGCTGGCCTTTCAGACAGGCACAGTTTAACGAGGACCTAATGAAAATCCTCCAGTCACTTAGCAACAGGCACATGTAGATGCTTACCCTTCTGGCTAGTATAAGAACAGTTAAAAAGAGACCAGCAGAATTTCCCTGAAGGGATAATACAGTCGACCTTGAACTTTTAACCTTGAACTGAAAAAGAATAGCTGAAAACCCTGTGTTGAATATTGAACAAAATGTATTTCGCCCACAGGGTCCTATGGGAATCCCCGGTGTGCCAGGTTTCCCGGGTAACCCAGGAATGAAGGTGAGGTCATACACAGTCTCATGCCAAGTCGTTTTGTACTTTCATCATTTCAACATCTAGGATGTTTTGGGATATGTATAGACCATTGACCACTAGGGATGCAGCGATAGCATTTTCCCCCTGGTGGTACTGTTTCCTAGTACTACAGATCCTGACAGCCAATCCAATCCATTACTGTTAACAATATAGACTTAGACCATTAGTTTGGGGCTGTTGGACAAAAATCACAGAGATGACAGAGATAAGCTTTGGATGAAGAAGTTAGTTCCCTGACCTGAAGCCATCCTTTGGTACAGGGTGAACAAGGACCTACAGGGGTGAGAGGGGGTGAAGGACCACAAGGACCCAGGGGAGATGCCGGTCGTGTAGGACCACCCGGACCCGTGGGAATGCAGGTAATAAGTCAACGGTCATTTAATAATAGCGTCATAATTATACTTAGTTTATTTGCACAGTGACAAAACATAGAAGTGAACTGTGATCAAATACATTGCAATCAATAATCTGTGCAGTTGAGATAAAAACAAAAATAAAATAATGTAAATATTCATAATAAAACAAAATCAAGACGACAAGCTCAGTACTTCTACTTTCAAGAAGTACTTCTACTTTCCTTTCTATTTTTTATTGTTTCCCTCCACTATATTTGAGCATTTATCAAACACCTGGAATTACTTGTTTCCTTTGAGACAAATGTTTTGCATACAAAACATGTTTCAAATTCATAAACGGATTCATATTTTTGGCTTTGGATAAATGGAGAACTCACAAATATAGCTAATTCTATAGCAATTAAGTATAATTTTGCATAAAGGATTCTAACTTCTACCAGAACTATTTCACCATGGTATTTTTACTCTTACTTTTATCATTCCTGTACTCAAAACTGGTAATGTGAGTACATTATTAAGGAATATGTTGTCTTGAGAGATATTTTGTTTTTTCACAGGGCTCCGCAGGATCTGATGGAGCTCCAGGTGCCAGAGGCCAACCAGTAAGTATGAATCATGAACACTGGCTTAACTGTTGATTCAGTATTTTATGCATACATACAGTACATGTATGGAAACAACTCCAAATGTATCTTTGACAGAATACATTAAACAGTTGATTTCCAAAATACTGTATACACATTATGAAAAAAGAAATCCTTCACCTGAAGTTTATCATTCAGTATCTTTAAAATATATATAATCCATTCTGTAAAAATGAAAAACATACTATCAAATCATTCCGCTAGAGTTCATACATGTGTGTGGAGTTTCCAACTCAGTATGTACTCAGGAAAGATTCCTATCACAAGCAGCTTTAGGTTTATAACGACCTCTTCTGCAACATTGATGTGGTTGCAAGGTTTTGTTTTATGGTTTCTGCACCTTATAACTGTGTGCAGTCACTAGAAAGTTGTGAAAACACCTAAACTAAAATATTTCCAACACAAATCCTTAAAGCTGCATTAGGAAACTTCACGTTGGCGGCTCCAAATGGCAGAGAGAGGTAACTGTTTCAAAGATTTGAACTTCAATACACAGAAATCCTGTAAGGTGACGTCAGTAAACGCGCTCAGGTTTACCAACCCGTCCGGTCTGTGATGCTTTATACCAAAGGATACCAAAATTTAAATTTGTCACTTCCTGTGTGCGGAGAAGATTTGCCCCCAGTGACCATTTCTACACCAGAAATTTCATTTGAGCAAACAGGGTGAATCTACAGGGTCTCTGGGGACGGGACGCTCTTCTCTGTTGCAGCCCCACTTTGTGATTTAGGCTGATAGTTTATTTTACATACAAATATTTCCTAGTGCAGCTTTAAAAATCTACAAATGTCTATGAAATGTTAGTTCTCTGATATTTGGCTTTTGGAGAGAGTTGTTCATGTTCACAATTATTGATGGACTGTCCTAGAACACAGGAATAAGTTTATCATGAATTCTTAAAATAAGCGGTATTCAATAAGTGATGAATGAAGAGTTTTGAATGTTTTGGTTGAAACTATGTCTGCTCCTCCTCCTCCCCAGGGTCTGGCGGGTGTCCAGGGTCCGGTGGGGCTGCTGGGCCCGGCTGGACCCCCCGGTCCCCAGGGAGCTACAGGAGTGCCGGGACCCAAGGGCCAACTGGTACGGATTCCCATTTAATCTAATTTGCCCCGATGAATAACTCACTCACCTTATGACTCTTCTCCTAGTTCCATCTCTCTGTCTTCCAACATAGGCTTGTAACTTTGAGGCTTGGGACTTTTCTGGTAGAGTTCCATATGAGTTGAGCTGTCATAGAAAGACGTAAAAAAGATGGCGTTACCTTCACCAGTTGAAATACAAATGTAGTCTAACTCTAGGTCATATGATCCTTTCTTTCAGGGTGACGCTGGACTGGCTGGGTTCAAAGGAGAAACTGGATTTAAGGGAGAATCGGTAAGATGAAAAGAACCTTAAATGAATGAATGCTTCCCACAATAAAACCCCTAAAAATTCCCCCGGCTTATGCTCAGTCATGCAGTCAAACACATGGTAACATGCACACATCCTTACATGTTTGTACATGGATGTATGGAGTAGCTCACATGCTACTTGTATACCTAAATGAGAAGATCAAAGTTAATTTCTAGGTTATTTGGTGTCATATGTTGGTTAGTTGATCGTTTGATTGGTTTGTTGGAAGGTTGATTGATTCAGTGATTGATTGAGTTGTTGGTTGATTGATTGTAATGTGATCGTAGGGTGAGCATGGTGCCCATGGTGTGTTAGGCCCAATGGGAGAGGAGGGGAAGAGGGGACCCCGGGGTGATGCAGGGACCAGGGGTGCTCCAGGAACCACCGGCGAGATGGTGAGTCGACTTCTTCATGCACCTCAAAATATCACGGACTGTGATTAACATAATAAACCATTGATGTGGTTCAATCTCATCAATCCATTCCAGGGTGCTCCAGGAAATAGAGGTTTTCCCGGCGCAGATGGTTTACCTGGCCAAAAGGTATGTTGACGTCTTATCAAATTACTCACGATGACAGAATTTAACTACTGATGATGGTGATGATTCTTCACCATCGCCATTATGGCCATCGCCTTCATCACGTCTATTACCGTGATGTTGAATGTTCGATGTTTGGCCGACCAGGGCACCCAAGGTGAACGAGGGCTTCCAGGGTCAACCGGTGTCAAAGGTTCACCCGGGGATCTAGGACGCAGTGGAGAGCCAGGTTTACCAGGAGCACGGGTAAGGCAGGCACTCGTTGTGTTTTCCTAGTGTGAGCGAAAGTTTTATTAAAAAGTGAAAGTAATTAGTCAGCATCCCAGCATTACATAGGTTTTATTTATTACTTATTTTATATTTTTGCTTTGTCTTTACTGTGCTGTATCATATTGATATGCTGCTGATGAGACTTCAATTTCTTATGTTATGTCATATTTGTTTCCTGCAAGATTCCCCTAAAATATGAAGAATCAGGCATTGGGTCATACAAAATCTGACTGCAATGCGATGATGAATCAGGAACATTTCAACGAGAAACAGTAAAAGAATCTGGCAAGATGAAAACAGGAAGTTTTAGGAGTGCTATAGGCTTGTACCTCTTAAAAGTTGTGCTTTAACAGAGAATATTGCATCATCTGCGAGGAGACAACGTAATGACAGAGATAAGAATGTAAGGTTGTTTTCTAATTGTTGTGCACTTTTTGTTCACAGGGTCTGACGGGTCTTATTGGTGTCCAGGGAGCAGAGGGAAAGCAAGGACCAATGGTATACAGGAACTTTTTAGTATAGTATGTACAGTATTTGTAGCGTGATGGCATATATTAACGTTTCTTTGTTTCGTTCCAGGGCGGATCAGGAGAGGACGGGAAACCAGGCCCCGCTGGTTCTACTGGTACTAGAGGTTCAGCTGGATCCATGGGCCTACCAGGACCAAAAGGCTTTGCTGTCAGTATCTTAGCACCTCTTCATGACCGTGTTTGTCACTCACTGAGTTTACCAGACAAATATTGTGTTAGAAAAGTGCAATGATAAAATATGACCTAAGCCATGACTGCTGTTTGTCCACCGTGTGATATATCATGTGTGATATATGCAGGGGTGAAAGAGAAACTAAATATCCTACTCAAGTAAAAATCTACTAAAATTAAAAAGTAGCTAATTAAAAATGTACGTATGATCTTTCCCACGCAATGCAAAAAGGACGAGAGTCAGTCAAAACAGACTTCAGTAAAATTACTGACACAACTACAGTAACAAGAGTAAATGCAATCCGTTACTTCCACCCTTGAATATATGTACATGATATTCAAGGGTGATATATCTACATGAATATATATATATGTACATGGTAGCCTTGGTAACACAACAGATGATGATTTCTCTGTTGATTTTAAGGGCGACCCTGGGAAGGTTGGAGAGACTGGCACCCCCGGTTCATCAGGTCAAAGGGTACGTTGTTTTCACCTACACTTCTTATTGGGGCTTCATGTTAGATGTGAATGTACAACGATACTGAGACGTAACTGTCTTTCAGGGACCAAACGGAAAAGAAGGAGAGGAGGGCGCCGCCGGTCCCACTGGCCCAGTCGTGAGCATCTTCCTCTGTTGAGAAAATATCCTGTTAATGATGTCATTATGTTTAAATTATCATATTGATAAGATCCATTGTGTGTTTGTTGGGGAACTATGATCAGTCGCAGTGATCATGCTTTTCTTTTCTCCAGGGTCCTGCAGGGAAGAGAGGCGAGCAGGGACCGCAGGGACTGAATGGTTTCCACGTAAGCTGCATCCCATAATTAAATGAACGCCTCAGAGATCCAAGCCGCCATCAACTGACTGCCGTTTTGAATTTTAGTACTGAAATATCTCAGCTTTCAAAATGATCCACTTTCTCTGCAAACCGATACCGTTAGACATAAATCTTCATGACATCAATTCATAACACGTAGTATCAAACTGACGTAAGTTATTTGAGGATATGGTCAAATAACTTAAGTCATTTGGGACACACATAAAAAAACATAAACTAATGCTTTTTTGAGTAGTTCTAGTATTAATTATTTAGTATGAATAAGTGTGCTTGGAGTTTTTTTATTTTTTTTATTTTGCTGAGTAGGCTTTAAATGGGCATTAATGGATTCAGCAGTAGAAGACTTCCCTTTATTATATCTGATTATTTATTTATATGTTTGTTTATTATTATTATTATTATTATTATGAGCATTAAAGTAAAACACTGGTTTGGTGTATTTCAGGGTTTGCCTGGGCTGCCAGGCCGACCCGGAGAGCCAGGGAAACCAGGTGATGAGGTACGGTAAAGTAACGCAAACAATGAACCTTTAGAACAATTTTTGTATTCTTATGCTTTCTCAATATGTAGTTAGCGCTTTTCACCTAAGAAAGTATTTCACATAAAATGTATGCTGATTACTGATATAGTCTGCTTCGAAACCTTTCATGTGATGATATATTAAGCCACTGTCCACTATCCAATCAGAAGCGTTACATGTTAATGCACATGTTGATTATTTTCAGGGTATTGCTGGAGAGGCCGGGGCCGCTGGTGCTACAGGTCCAAGGGTAAGTCCATTGATAAGGTGTGAATGTTGACGGCTCCTCTAGTTATTTCATTCATACTTTTCCATTTAGCTGGTGCTTTTCTCCAGAGTGACTTACAGTGAGTGTAAACGTTGAGTTAATTCATCATTCAGTATCTCTACACAGCAGAATTGTCACTGTGTGAGTGTAAAAAGCAAAATGATGCCAGTGTTTCTGTAAGTCCTCACCCATCAGAGTTAATTTAACGCTTTTAGAACTCTCATCTCTACTTTTAGTGAAGTAAATTGTTGTACTTCTTCTACCGCTGGTTGTCCCTGCAGGGAGAACGAGGCACTCCAGGAGAGAGAGGTGATGTCGGACCCACCGGACTTCAGGGACCCAAAGGAAGTCCAGGAACACCAGGACCAGATGGGCCAAAGGTATCGCAACCATAACACACACCGTTTGAACATTTTTAGCATGTGTAGCAGCAGTGGGAGTTGAACCTATCACCCTGGCAGTGTCTGTGACATGCTGAGACATACAGGATCATGATCAAATCAGAGATCACCTGTCAATCAAACAGTGTGGGCGGAGCTTGGATGTTCTGTTGATGCAGTTTGAGTTTCTGTAGGTGTCGCTCTTTTCTTTGTCTGTTCAGCCATGGTGGCTATCGAGTTCTTCTTCTGTTTATTACAAACAAACCGGAAGCATAAAATGCATCACTTCCTGTGTGCCAGAGGATTTTTCCCAGGAAAGACCTACCAGACACCGGCTGTTTAGAACAGCAAATGTAAAAGCTTTCATGAACTGGATATAGATTGAATCACTGTTGTGTTACATCAAATAGTGATACAGAGTCGAAACATTTACTTTTATTTATATGAAAATCTCACAGATTATTACTTTAAGTGACATTCTCTACAAATATAAAGAGGAGAGGGGGAGGGATACTAATGTAGAGGGACTCTTTTGTTGCTGTACATCTTCTTAAATCTTCTGCCTCCTTTAGGGAAACTCTGGTCCAACCGGTGGTGTCGGAGAGCCGGGATCTCCAGGACTGATGGGGATGCCGGGGGAGAGGGGCATCCCGGGACCCTCCGGCCCAAAGGGAGACGCAGTAAGTTACAGCACAGCAGCTACAATGGAGTCTGATATCAGAAAATGTTTCAGCGATCTGAAACACCGACGGTAAACGTCAGGTTTTGGCGTCAGTCCCTCAGAATCAAAGAGCGAGGGCTTCTTTCTAGAGCCGCCATTTTGCACCGACGTTCAACAATCATACAGGGAGAAATCCATCGTAGAAGAGGAGAGAGACCAATTTATCCACCCACAGGAGAGGAAATAGACCAGAATGCAATGCAGCCACAATACATCACTTTCTCCACTGTAATCAGTTGAGCCACTGATATGGACCGTTTCTTTTAACAGGGTTCCACCGGAGAGAAAGGATCTGAGGGTAAAGCAGGATCTGACGGTGCAAGGGTGAGTCTTCCTGAATTAGTGTCACTGAATGACACTGATATTACAAACATATTGATCGCTGTCTGTCTGTCACTGTTTATCCACTTATTTCCCTTCAAGTTGAAGTCTCCCGGCTCTTTGTTATCCTAATGTATAAAACTCAATATGGAATCCAGTAGATCCGGTAGATCTTGATGTAAGCTCCTTATTTTCAATATACACATAATGTGGTATATATTTTTTCTCTTCACTAAAAGGGACTTTCTGGTCCCGTTGGACCGCCTGGCTCCAGTGGACCCAACGGTGAGAAGGTGAGATTTAAAAAAAGAAAATTCCATGTTGCTCTGTGAAGCGCTTGGTGTTTCAAGAGCTTTTTAACTCAATTTGACTTGACTGCTCCTTTATTTCAGGGTGAACACGGCCCACCGGGACCCCCAGGGCGCCGAGGATCAAGAGCAATAGCCGTCAGTGGAACATTTCATCCAACAACTGACATGAAATTGAGGGAAATTTGACATTGTTTGCAGTTGTGCTTCCATTTCTCCCCTCAAACTGTGTTTTTGATGTTGTTAACAGGGTTCTCCAGGTGAGCCTGGTCCAACCGGCGCTGTTGGCTTCCCCGGACCTGCTGTAAGTGACCTCTAAGACAGTTCACATAGTGTTGATGTCCAAAATATTCCAATGAATCAACTATTAAAGTCTCATACTGCACAGTCTCAGATTGAGATTCAGATTAGGACTTACAGTACATTTACATTTCAGGCATTTTGCTGACTTTTTTTATCCAGAGCAATTTACAATGAGTACAACTGTAGAATCAGCTTCAGTTCCTAGATCATCAATATCACAAGCAACCAGTAGTGAGGTCAAGGGTCAGTGCTGCAACGCTCTGACAGTAGATGTGATAAAATATTAAGTGCAAGGCACAGAAATAAGATTTAAGGACAGATTTTCTTTAGTATGCTCAGGGAGAAATACAGTTCAGAGTATTGAATGTCTCAAAGTAGTTGAAGAAATCTTGAACGGAGCAACTTCCCGGTTCTTTCCCAGGGTCCTGATGGTCAGCCTGGGGTCAAAGGTGAAACAGGTGACCCAGGCCCGAAGGGAGAGTCAGGACCACACGGACCACAGGGGATGGCTGGGAAACCTGGATCCCAGGTACGTATCCAAAACACGACAGGTCACATAAATTACTATTAATAAAGTTCATGACATATTACTCCATACCTGGGTATATGAGTGTGAAATGACATTTCTGTGATGTTTTAAAAAACATTTAAACATTTAAAAACTTGGACTTTTGGTAAAGTTTTGGCCTTACACTTCACTTACATTTGTTTCAAGATATTCAAGATCATGTCATC
>OMLI01061696.1:0-12113 GCA_900302605.1 Rondeletia loricata
AATATTTTGACATTTTTCATCTGGCGCTATGTACTGACCCATATCTGTGTCCCACCACAATTTCAGAGAAATCGCTGAATAATTATACGTTGCAGAGCGCTCACAAGCTCCATGTGCTTAAATAGGCCAAAACCACAATATTTGACTCATACAACAGTCAAATATTGAAATGTTTTCTAAATTTTCGTCTGCCGCTGTGTACTGAACCATATCTATATGCCATCACAATTTGAGAAGAGTCAGTGAAGAATTGTACTGTGCAGAGCGTTCACAAGCTCCACGTGCCAAAATAGGCAAAACATTTCAAAGTTTTCCCCCATAAAACGGTAAAATGTGAAGATATTTGCACAAATTTCATCTGCCGCCGAGTACTAAGCCATATAAATGTGCTAATACAATTTTTAAGAAATCGGTAAAGAAATGTGACTGGTAGAGCGTTCACAAGCAAGTGTCTGCGGCGGACGCGGGCCGATCGCTGATCCATAGTATTCCCAATAAACCTGCATAACGTGGTGAAAAACTGAATACCTTTAATTAATGTATTTAAAATATTGTAATACTTTTACGGCTTTTTAGAGGACCTGTGGATTAAGGAATTGTTAAAGAAAACAAGCTTTTATTGAGGTTTGAATGAATTTAATATCACCAAAAAGAATAGTGTGCTATACATCTTAATAGTTGTTTCAGTAAACAAAAATCAAAAGATCCTTCATAATACTTATTTACAGTTAGAGACAGACTTCAGCTAAACCTACGTAACAGCTCTGCATTTACAGTTGAGGTTCTGCACAATGTAATATCTATTTAAGGAATACACTGACGTTTGGTAAATTAGTTTACTTTGATCAACTTACCTTTGTGGTATGTGAAGATAGGTGGCAGTTTCACCTTTGTGTGTCAAGTAGAAAGTGTATCAGTTCATACACCAACACGTTTGTTGAGCAAGATTAGCCTACTAAACACATACAGTGTGCTAAAGTATTAGCATGCAATAGCAAACTAATACCGGACACAGATGTCAAACGGCCACCAATTTTCTCATTTTGCAAGTTGATCAGAGAGCTTATTCGCCAAAGGTCA
Source organism: Rondeletia loricata (assembly GCA_900302605.1). Taxonomy (NCBI): domain Eukaryota; kingdom Metazoa; phylum Chordata; class Actinopteri; order Beryciformes; family Rondeletiidae; genus Rondeletia; species Rondeletia loricata. Next base: position 1,081 of record OMLI01061696.1, read on the forward strand.
GCGTCAATGTGTCACGAACACATAATCCTCAATGGAAAAAAGCAAGTGCATTTTATTTTCTGAATAATCTTTGGGTGGGGTAAAAATCTGTGAAAAGTTGAAGTAATAACAAAACATTTATATGGTCATGGAATGTTCCTTATCTGGGCCCTCAATATCAGCATGTCTTTTAAAAAAGTCCAACAATTCTGGTATTTAAAAAAACAAATATTCTAGTTTCTCTAATCCCCATCTAAAAAAAATTGATAATAGAAAAAAAATTGGACTCAAGATGCATAGTTTTAATTGAAGTTTGCTTCACTGGTCCAATACAGAAGAGTAATCCAGCATGCTTTCAAGGGAAAAAAGCTTCCTAATGTGTCCAATGACTTAAGGCTTTCTGCGTCTGGAAGAAAAGAAAAAAAAGGGTACAAAACATATGAATGTGCCCAATTTTAAATCCAAATCACCAGCGGTAATGTGTGTCATCTATATAACATACATTTGCAGACAGTGCATACAGTATGTAAACACAGACACAACCACTTTTATTTTCTTACTTTTGATAGCCAAGGCCTGAACTTGTGCTCGGCATTGGAACCTATTGGGAGAAAAAGGTTGAAAAAGAGTGTTAGAAATAAAACTCTAAGCAAATGCCCATGCAATTCAATATGAATGATCTTTTCTTTTTTTCATTCTGGCTGAAAAGTTCTCCAGTTGGGGAATCTACCTTATTACTAAGGTTGGGGCCTTAATTTATTATGTTATTTCATAGCTATGGCAGCAGAATTGAACAATCATATACCATCCAGAGCTCTTTTTACATAGTCAAGTCTATTGTTTGCTGATACAATGCTGTTGCTGAACTACTGAGAGGGCTGCATCAAGCCAACAGGGTCAGCTGTCCCTTTATGAACGCTGATACTTGCAGCAGTGACAAAACAGAAACTAATGAAACCTAACAAAATTCTACAAATCAACTTTGCTGGAACGTCATGTTATCAGCCATGCTGAAAACAGAACGTCTGCTTTTGAGGACACAAGGAGGCAGGCCATAGAGAAGTGAGAATTAAAGAAGTCCACTTGCAGATCTCAATCAATCAATCGATAACCTTTATTTAAACTCGAAGGACACTGAGGTTGCCCTCATTTACAGTGACGACGAGTAAAGTATCTGTCCCGGATCTGGTGTGAATGGTAGTGAAACGGGACATTCTTGTGTAAAGACTCCAGAATTTACTGTTGAGCATTCTGGAGTTGTTGTGCGATGGGATCTGCCCACCTGATAACTCCCAATGACATACCTGCTTTCACCCACCCCTTTCCTTTACCATCCAAGTCCAGTGTCTACATAGGTGCTCGCCCAAGTTCAAGTCCAAGTGCATATGAGTATATGTTCCTGTTCCCATTTGTTTTTGCTCCATGGTGTTAGCACCTATTTTACACATTATACCTATACATACAAACAGTATTGCCCATTCTTGGCGCAAAAATACCCCGATAATGCTCGCTATGAGCCAATGTCCAAAATTATATTATATATTATATATATGACTTTTGGTCAGCAGGGACAAAGTTTGAGAACAGGCAAATACCAAAGACTGTATATAACAGAGGCATTGAAATGTTATTGTCTCAAAAAGTTACCGGTCAGTGTGGCGGGTGACTTTACTGATTTATCAACCAAAGACCAATTTTACCAGCATTTGGCAGGTGGTAATTTCAGATGCACATATCAAATAATCAAATTCATACCAAATTATTGTCACGGATTTGCTGTGACAGGTAACTGGCTTAAGCGCCTAATTATTTCGATGATCCATACTAGAAGACAGAATGCAGATGACTGTGATGAATGTGGAAAAAACACCAGAAAATGTAAGCATGATAAGCAGATTTGTAACAGTGAGTTTTTTTGGTAGTTAGTAATGCATCATCACAGCAATCAACAGCCTTGCCAAGAGACAAAAATAAACGAGTAATGTTTATTACAAATCAGCTTTGCTTGTCTGGCAATTTAAAACAAGTAAAGCTCATCATGTAAAAGCTGTCTGCCATCACAAGCATGTCAGACTTCTTTCACTGATTGCTGGACAGCTTACCCTGTTTTCTTTGTCATCCACTTGAGCTGGTCTTTCTCCAGATGCTGATCTCCTCTTGCGACTATAACAAAAAGGGTTTTTGTCAGTTCTCTGGACAAAACATATGAACAGTGTCATAGAAATTTGAGAAGTCAGAGTAAATTTTTTACTGGTTTCGTTACAACAGGCCATGGATGACCACAAAAAAACCCAAACAAAAAAAAACACATTGCTCCACGTTGGCTCAAGTGGTCAAAACTGCCAAATAATTTTTGCTAATAGAACACTCCTCAAACTCATTAAATGGTAAATTCAACTCAATAAAAAGGTTGCCTGCTAACTTTCATGATCAACTTTTTCAGGCCGAATAGTGCCTAGTATTAGCACCACACATTTCCTTCATTACTGGAATGCTTATTTAATTAGGTCGAGGACACTTTATCCACATTTTAATTGTTTGAGCTCTTGGTGCAAGGGTCAAAAGTATGTGGTATCTGAATGAGTTTTCTGTGTATTTTGAAGAGCTCAGTGGTTTATTTACAAATAAATAAAACACTTTTTTTTATATATATATTTTGAGTTAAGGCTGGAGCTGAAGTTATGACAAGGTTCCCACTCTCCATGTCCCACCATTCAAGAATGCATATACCAATCACTGATGTTCTCAAATAAATAAAAGACCCGGGCTAACATGCTTTGTGATCTGGAAAAAAAATATGCCAGTATAACAAGTTCACAGATAACCAGTCACACACAAAAGTAGCAATATCACATCTAAAGTGCTTGGGCATATACCTTGGTGCATTAGGGCACTCTTGTGTTAGCGTCTCAATGTCTGTAAACTGTACAGCTTGTCCCCCGCCTCTTGTTTTGAAAACATCACCCTGAGGAAGCAAACAAACTGATAAAAATGTCCTAAGGAGAACAGAGAAACAAACGCATATACACAAAAGAACCATATAATGACCATATTCACTTTAACACAACAGAAACATAAATAGCCATGTCACTCCATTGTTAGAAACCTTGCTCAGCTACAATGACAAATTGTTTTGCAACAGGCCCCCTATGTGAAACAGATTAAACGGTGATTAAGTCAAATCCATGCAAGAAAGAAAGAAAGAAATCAAACAGAGGTCTCAAATTGAGGAATCGTGTCATTTTACCTTGATCAGCTTGGTCTCAATCTCCCCATCGGAGGCAAGCTCCTGATGCCTAAGCACATATTTGTGGCATTTGGACAGAGCTTTCTCGCTGGGGGTCGACACCTTGACTGCATTGGGTATGATTGGCTGCATGATAGTGTCTAGGTCCAAATTAGAGGATGGATTGTGGTCTACCCATTTCTCCCCACCCGCAGAATGTGAGCGCCTGTGCGGTGGATGAACTGGTAGGGCCATCTGATGATCCCAATGTGAGGAAAAGAAGAAAAACCAGGAAGTTATTCACATGTGAAAGTGGCCAGGACCACAAAAGGGTTGATGATTAGTCTGTGTTGGTGTTAGCTGGTATTGAAAATATAGGTATTACTGGAAGACGTGGAGGGGTGGGGTATGCCCCATTGGATAAATGGGATTTAAAAAATATACATTGTCTACTTTTCAGGGGGGGAAATATTTTAAAGTTATTGTAGCACTATAGTTGTAGACTCAAATCAGTTCAAAAACAGAATATTCTGGTCTTCCAGCAACACGTACATTTTCATAAAGCACCTGAACCACCCACTGCATTGAAAATAGCCCACTACAGTTAGAGTTACTAATGACAAATCTCATGCAAAGGAACACCGAAGCGCTTTTTGATCATGCGAAAGGTCCATTCTAAACCAAAGATGATTGATACATGTTTTCACCTCTAACTTATGCATAACAGTGATATAAATAAAAATTAAAAAATAAGTAATGGAACCTACGTAATAGCAAAGCAAGGTATCCCTTTAATAAAGGGGAGGTTTTAAAGATGGGGAAAACTGCTTCAAGAACTTTATCTTCCATTGTAGGTTTTGTGTTAAAAATATTTGTATTGCCATGACTTGGGGCACGGCATCAATCCAAGACCACAGTATGGCAGTTCTAGTTCAAAACAAGACTGTCTGTTTTTTGCAAACATTCAATCTTTTGTGTTATTTGACATGAGGTATTGAATCATTTTTATTTGTATTCTGTTGATCTGTTCAGGCCCCAACACACTGGGTCAATAACTGACTCTGTATTACTTGCTCCTAATTTGATACTTCTATGGCACACTGCAGGCAGTAGATTTGTGTCAGGAAGTGTCAGCAGCACTGGCACCTGCATTTCTACTTCTTTACATACCTACATATCATATTTTCTGTTCCATGTCCTGTTCTACAATCTCTTCCATATATTCGGAGACCAGATAGACTACAGTCTATATATTTGAGAAAGAACATTATCCTAATAAGCAAATTACTCACCTAAGCCCTGATTCAGACCGGGGGTCCTCATTATCACGCACTATAGAGTACCATAGGACATGCTAAATCACTATAGTAATACTATAGAAATATTATAGGGATTTTTCGCTCTGTGTTTTTAGGGTGTATTTTAGCCTACCTATTTTTCTCTGGGTTTGATTGCTCTGTAGCTCTGTCTTGTCAGCTCTGTGCCTATTCATGAATACAGGCCTATAGCCTAATGTAACCTGATGCCAGGACCGTTTCGCGGACCCGCTTTAATGCAGGAGTCGTGCAACGAGCGGGATTTACATTGGGAGAAAGGGGGATAAAAAAAAAAAACATTTGTTATTTAATCTTCCTGGGCGGGTGCACATCTTCCTGGGCGGGCCGCCCAGGTAGAGCCTATCTTACAGCTCTCCAACACCATGTCTCTTAAAAGGGGTTGGTGCGGTTACACTGGCTCTATATATTAACTTAATTCGTGTGCACGTTTTCTATAGATTTGCACCCCTTTTATGCACAGGTTTCACATATTTTACGCACAAGATAGCATGTCGTACACATTAACTAATACTTTGTTACCACAAAATAATTTTTTCCCTGACAGGGCAGCCTCTCCTGGGCTCCATAGCATTTAAAAGGCAATGCCTCAGCAGAAAGACATGAAAAGGAGACGAGTCCATGGCCAGATTTTCCACCATACCAATCGGAAGGACAAAGAAACACAGGACTTGCATAAACCTGTGCGCAAGTAAAGGATGCCCAAAATCCTCAGTGCTACATTGAATAGTCTATCAATGCAAGAACTGCATAACTTTCCACAGTCTGAACTGAGACCTCAGTTTGTATTCATATATCATAGGGTGTATTTGGTTTTGTTAATTTGCTTTTCCTTATCCATTTCTTGGCTTCCTGCCTGCTTCTCAAGAAGAACACCCTGACTAAAAACCATGTGTCTTTTTGCTTCAAAGTAGGTCAATGGTCACTGTAGTAAAATAAACAATGCTACTACGAGATGTGCCAGTGCTCTTCAGATAAATAGGCATTTGTGTGTGTTTTTTTTGTATGAAAATATTACATTTAGTAGTAATACATTCAGGCATACAGTGCAGTTGCCTACTGAGTGTGTGGTTTGGGTGTTTAAAATTTTAAGCGGTGCTGTTGACCTACACAGAAAAAGCAGTTCTAAGAGTCTAGAAAGCAGTTCGGCAGCAGGCAACAGAAAGGACTACAAGCATGGTAAAACTACTCATATCAAACAGCTTAAGATACAGGTCTAGAGGTTTTACAAGCATGGCAGATCAGTCTGCCCTATAGTCTGGATAAAAGAAATGCAAGTATACATGTATGCAGCGCAACGACTAAATAATGCATTTCCACAGGCAGAGACATCTACTCACAACGCTATGGTTGCATTTCTATAAGGCAAGGCAGACTAGACTACATCGTGTCAGAGAACACACCTAGATAGAGCCGACTCTAGAGACTAAAGGACATCTAGGGATTCTAACGTACACTAACCCTTGTGCCTGACTCTAGGTCTAGCCCATAGACAAGAGTCGTAGCAGGGGTCTCAGTGTCTGGGGCCCACCGCTGGCCTCTCCTGCGGCCCACGCTGCTGCTGTTGTGATATGGGGCGGGGGTCCGGCTCCCATACTGGGGGGTCCCAGGGTGCCTACCCTGCCTTGTGTCTACAGGGAACCTCTGCTCCCACTCGGAGACGCAGGAGGCTACTGAGAGACAAGTTGAAGAGGAGGTGGTGGAGCAGGAAGAGGTGGGGTATGGGTCTTGAACTGCCCTAAGGTTTGCTGGGTTTTGGCAGGAGGGAGTTTGGCTGAAGTCCTGAAAAGTGATGAGGGAATGGAGCCAAGTATTGAGGCTATGTGGGGTGTCTCCAGATTGACACAAATACACAACAGTGGAATACAGAAAAGAAGGTGCTGTATGCAGTAAGTGCATGCAAATTATAAATCACCTCCAAGACTTCCATAATATCAAGTAGTTTGCAACATTTGCTTAGTGAACAGTCTGATCGCTCCGTGCAAAAAAGCAGACAGGTGATGGAACAAGTGGTATAGAGTAAATAACTCACGGGGTGTGCCGGTGGCGAGGCAGACCTCTTCTGGGGGGCAGCACGATCTCGCTCCCTTGAGGGCCTGTCAGGCTTCTCTGGGCGCTCAGTGGGACAGCCGCTGCTGCTTTCCGTCACTATGGCCTTGAGCTGCTTCAACTTTTCATCCTTCACCCACAGCTTGTTCTGCATCTCCAGTTGCTTGGCATTCACTCGCCTCTCCTAATGGGAAAACACCAGCAGAAAATGCTTGACAACATAGGATTGATACTATAATAATGATACTCTTTAGCTAAAATAACTCATTCTTCTACACCCTGTAGCATAATGTAGATAAACAATAATTGTTTTCTTATTCAATTTTGCAACCAAAATTATATGACAAATGAATGTCTGTCGATTGTGAAGAGTCCCAAGTTTGAACTTGGAGCACATGTAGTCAAATTGGACCATTATCCCTTAAGATACCCAGATATAGCAGCAACCTAGCTTGATATTGAACACTAAACTGAAAGGCTAATCTGTGAAAACATTTCCATGACATTTCCAAAAGCTGTGCCAGATTTTTGTGACCACAGGCACACGATTTATATAAATCCGACACATAGCCACATAGTTGGGTCACTATATCAACCATCCCACTTACACACTCCTTCTCCCACTTGAGCCTGGTGTCGGTGACCATGCCCTGCATGCGCTGCTCCATGCGCTTCCTCTCTGACAGCTCCCGTTGCAGCCTTTGCTCCCGGGTCTCCAGCTCCTGTTTTAGTGAGCGCTTGTCCTCCTCATAGATGTTGGTGGTCTTCTGCAGGATCTCAATCTGAAGGGAAGGAAGAATTTCATTACAAGGCTTTCAAGTGAGGTCATTGAAATTATGAGGCCATTACTGACTCAGATTCTTTATATATATATTCTTATTTTCTTCATAAGCATGTTTTAAAAGTTGTAATGCAGACCAAATGCTAAGTAGAAAAGAGTGGTGAAGGAGACTGAGGCAGGACACCTTGTATTCCAGCATGTTGGATTTCTTCTCTAATCGTTCCAGCTCCATCTTCTGGTTGGCGATGAATTTGTCTTTCTCCGTCAGCTTGCCTCTCTGATCATGGATGAAGTTCTCCTTAGCGGTGAAATGGCTGTCAAACTGCTGCAGCATGGACTTCAGTGTGCTGGCTGTAGAAGAAAATAGATCACCTAAGCAGCTATTTAACCATTTGACATTTCACATCTCATACAATATCCAGAGAGGCTTGAAAAACAAACCAGCAATAGTTTTTCAACTCTACTTCAAAGAGTAAAATGGCTCTTCAGAAATCAAATCTCTCACACAGACACCAAAAATGTTATGAAATTATGTGAATGCATGTGATAGGGAATATCTAATATGTATTCCTAAAGCTGACAACTTTTTCCAAAATATGTATCTACTATAGGGGGAAAATACATAACAAAATAAAACTTCCTGAAAATGTCCTGAAAAGCTTTATCAAATAGATTCATTATATTATTGAGTTTTTCCTCATACTTCCTCTAGCAACATCTTACATATACTATATATATATATTAAAACTCAATGCCCCTGGATATCCATCTTAGAGGGACAGTCTGATCTATGCAAGGTGTTATATTTCCTCACCTTCTTGATTATGGCCTTCATTGTGTTCCAAAGTATATTTACGGTCTTTGAAATCATTTTATATTCCTCTCCTAAACTGAACCTTTTAGCAATAAAATCTCGAAGATCTTTTGTTAGCTCCTTGTTGCCCAAACGTTTGCTCTGCACAAAGAAATACACTTGGCTATCAAGAAACTTTCAGTGAAATCCTGGTTTTAATTGATCTAATTAGAATCACCTCAGTTGGTTTCAGGTCAAGAGTTACATTTTGAGACTTTTTTGGGAAAATATCACAATGGAGTGTTTGAACTAGAATAATTTTGTAGGGGGGATACATTTTCTGAAGGCGGTCACCAGAAAATGAATATGATGTCTATTGAAATTACTGAATGAATGAGTCATTGCTGTACTGATTAGATCAAAGAATTGTCCACAATCAGTAATGTAGTAGGCAGCTTGGTATATACCAGACTCTGGCTAGCCAGCTCTCCTGTTATTGCCTGTGTAGAAAATGGGTCCTTACAAGTTTTGGTGAACTGCTCGGTCATCATCTGACGGATGCGATGCCTCCTTTCCAGAACCTCAATGAGGCGGGGCAGGGTCTGATCATCTGTTGGGTCGAAAAGCTCACAAGGAGGCATGGCTGGAAGGCTGTCAATGAGCTGATTCAGCAGTGCTGGGTCATCTATGGGTCAGAACGTCAACGTGTCATGGAAAGGTTTAGTTTAGTCACACAAATAAAATGACAGCTGCATCTCTGAAATGTATCTCTGCCATGTATGAATACAGCATGAGATCAGCACAATGACTGCTAAGATTACAGACTCCAAAGGTCATTACCAGCATTACTGGGGCCTCCTCGCTCCTCCAGGCGACGTGATACGTCATCTCTGAAGGCCTGGTGTCTGTGTCTGCGTCCTGCTGCAAGGGCATAGATGGGCCGGTCGACCGGCCGGGCCACCTCCACCTCCTGGGTCATCTCCGCAAAGCGCATCACCAGCTACAACACATACCATGAAATGCTTTGTAATACTTAACAAATCATATCAATGATTTATTTTGACATAATGGCAAATTAATCAACAATGGTGTAAGGGATAAGGGACTTTGCAATTAGATTTTCTTAGAAGAATACAAATGCCAGTTCTTTTGGGCATGATTATGATATTTAACAGACCATATTTTACATTAACAGCATTCTACAATAGAAAACAAATGTCTTACCATTGTTTCTTCATAGTCATCAGCTTTGGGGTTGACACACACAATCATCCTGACTTTTCCTTCACCATCAAAGTAGTTTTTGAACAGATGTGTCACTTTCGAGTCCCTGTACGGCACCATCTAGATGAAAACAAAGACTCAGTGTGACTGCACATAATGAGAAAGCAACCACTGATGGGAAATAAGGATAACAGTTTTTACAGTTGTAAAATAACAACCTTGTTTGTTCCACACATCTGATTCTCTCGTAGGACTTCTATACATGTGCGCAGTGTCATCAAAGACTGGTTAATGTTGCCTGTAAATAAGATACAAATGAGACATTACTAGAGATGTGCATTTTACTTACCGGTAATAATAATGTAAAGAAACACATTAAATGCCAATGGTTGGCTGTAGAAAGAAGCACACAATGAAGGCTGAGCTGACCTGCTTCACGGAGACGGCTACCCTCTGCTCTGGTTCTGCTGGTGCGCTCACTGCCTGCCAGGTCAACCAGACACAGCTGGCTAACATTCACCTGGTTTTTATCCTGCAATTCAGCGACAGGCTATTAGCATCAACAAGCACTGGCTGGAACCATTCACACATATAAACATTTGGCCTGCTTTTTGTCACAGCCTGATTCGCTTAGATTGATAGTCATTATGAACATTTCTTGAAAAATATCAGGACACGCTAGGTTAATTTGGTAAAAGAATTAGCTCTTGATTGGCCTGTCTGGTTAAATAAAGATTCAATATAAAACATGCCGATTACAAATGTATTTAAACTTTAAGAACATGAATATATACAAAAATCAAGAAAAGATCATTTATCAAAATGAATTTCTGAAGCTGCATGTCACCTGTAGAATGTGGTCCCCATCTGCATCAAGTGGTGCCTGGGCCAGCTTCACTATGAACACACTGTGGGAGCGACTGGACTCACGGTTGAGCTCAGTATTGGCAATCCTTCTTTTCTTTTGACCTGGAGACAGCCCATAATTAATATGCAATCATAATAACAATAACAATAATAATAGTAGAATGGGGATAAACAATTAATTTATTTTAAAGTAATACAAGGCAGACCGACTTATTGTAGAGCGGTAATCTGTGGATATGAGCGCTGATTACGGGCAATTATACTCTATAATGTGGAAAATAAAACAATAGAACTCCCTGAGATGGGAGCTGTATCTCAATGTTTGCTTGGGGCGCATTTGCACTGTCAGCTCTGCATGGAAGTTTTGACTGGGAGAAGTCAAGGCCACCACATTACAAGCACTAACTTAAGTCCTGTAATTCTACATGTACATTTTGATTACATGATGGAATTTCTACAATCCATTAAGACATCTCAGAAAACTGCAGTTTATTCTACCATGATTCTGGTGGATCTATTATTGCTACTGACTGAATCATAATTAGTATTATATCTGGCATATTTCAGCCTTTGGTTAGCATAAGTCTTCAGTTAGTATTAAGTCCCTCATCATTATAAAATCCAAGGAAATACCCCTCAGTGAAAATGAATTGTTAGGGGCAAGGAGGGGGCTATCAGCAGCTGTGGTGCACGGTCTTCAGTCGAGGTTTTCTAGGTGGTTGGGGGGGAAACGACATGCCAACTGTCAGCCGTATTTAGCAATTAATACCACTCACCCTT
>OMLI01061697.1:3664-15053 GCA_900302605.1 Rondeletia loricata
GCACGCAGCGTCAATTTGCACATGCCATACTCTCTCTCTCACACACACACACACACACACACACACACACACACACACACACACACACACACACACACACACACAGTATACCCTGTGTTTCAAGACCAACCACAATACCTTCCTTTCTCATTGATTAGTGTTGCGTTCACTGCCCAGGGCAGGTAGAAGCTTTAATAAAGACTTTATGCCTTGTTTTCATGGCCTCTGGAATAGAATAACCATGAATGCCATGGATCCCTTGCTATGAGTCCCTCTAGTCAATGGTTAACTGTTCTGCGGCAATTCAAAGCATCCTGACTCTGTCGCAACTGACCGCACTCCTGTAGATCTTGACCTGGGTGCGTTTTCTTCGCCCCCGCCCCCAATTCCACTCTTCTCTCCCTCTCTTTTTGCCGGCTTGTCTTCGCTTATCTGCCTCCTTTGTGCAACATAAGCTTGTAGATAAGCAGTATATTGGGCCGGGTTACTCATGTCTGTCTTGTTCATTCATCAGAACCCCCTAATTCCCTCCAGAAACCTATTTCCCAGGCTGCAGGTGGCCCGTGTTGCAACACGGAGGGCGCGTCCCATCTCTCCAAAGCAAACATAGACATTTAGTCACCGCCGCTGCTTTTGTATTCTTCGCGAATGTCGGTAATACCCCGATACGTATGTGTACTCCCAGTGTACACATGACTAATCTGTGAGACAGTGTAAAACATGCCGCTGTCAGGTACGCAGCTTTGGTCTAGATTAGCCGTGAAGTCCGGCATTATTCATTTGTTGTTTTTGCCCCCTCTTTATTCCCGGCAGACAGGCCGGTGGCATGTGCAGGATAAACAGAATCCTACCAGGATCTTGAACGGCGGTTATCCATAAGGACTGCAGTCTACAGGTGTTGCTATGTCTTGAAAATGCGTAGCCTCCGGCGGGGTTTAAGTGGGCTTTCACAGAGCACGACCCAGTTCTTAGGCTTACATGATACGCGGTATGGAAACTATGTTAGCGGAGGGTTCATTGGGAAGGAGCGGTTACAAACCTGAGTAAGAGTAATGCCCTGAGACTCGAACTGGTCCTGTTCACTGGTCAGGGTCACTGCCGTCCATGATCTCTGTTCCTGGAAGTTAATTAGGAATTAGAACATGGCATGACCCTCAGGATGTTCTCCATGGTTAGAATAATGAACACCTGGAAATGGAGAGGAACAAACGAGGAAAAAAAAAAGTGTGGCAACCACACGAGTCATCCCAATAAGACTTTTGAACTCCTGTGGCCTTTATAATGAAACACCAGCATTTGTTTTCTCCATTTCTTCCCAGTTATTATACATGAAATTATTAATTCTTCAAATTATGGGGTAGAGAGAAAGGGAAAGCATTTCTCCCCGCTAGACCGATTGGATTCCAGTCTAATACATGATCTATGGTATAATACAGTTGGAGATACACTGAAATGTATTGAGCCCTGATTTAATGTAATGCAATCCAATGCAATCTAATCCAGTGCCGATGAAATCCAATACAAAGCAATTTATTTTACTTTTACTCTTTACATTAATTACATTGTTGCATTTTTATGATTTGACAATCCATTTGGATGTTTGATTGGTTAGCATCATTCCTTGATTTGAATAAGTATTAAATTGGGAAAAGTGTATTAATTTATCTAATAATGTAGTTCTATAGTGTTTCTTTTTGTCCAAGGAAAAGCCTTGAAAATCCTGATCAGCACACTTAATTGTGCCACAAAGTAATTGGAAAATTCAAGGATTTGGGATTTGTGTGACTGTATATAATTCAAATAAAAGGAAAAAAACAGTTTGTGGAAATACACCTCCATTATTTATTTAGTTTGGTAAGTTTGGTGTGCACAAATATTTTAGCATAACTGTATATTATTGGTGATTGCTGTGTTGCCTGTTTATATTCAGACAATAGTATTCCAATAGTCGTGTTGTCAAAAAGGAAAATGCTGTTTGTATATTGAGAGAGAAAGCCAAAACAGGTGAGAAATGGAGTGTGGGCTTTAAAACAATTTTTTTCCCTGTTGTCATGTTGCTTTTCTAGTGCCACTAGCCATATACAGGTATTATTCTTGGGAGGTGACAGTGGTTTTGACATTCTCCCTCAGTATACATCCCAGTTTTACTCCTGTCTGCCATATTATAATCATTTGGCCCAATGCCTTGATTCGAATTGGTGAATTGTTACACCCTGAGCAGATAGAGTACGCTACATCTGCTCACACACCGCATTATTTTATCAACTGCATTTGCAGGTCACCGTGCAGCGCAGAAGGTGGTGTTTTCCCCCCCTGTCTGTGCTGGCAGTGAGAACGCTTCAGTACACACGGTCCCTAGATGCAGTCTGGCAGGCCTAGTGAATCATCTTCCCGTCACAGGTGGAGGAAATACAACAGCGGGATTGGCAGTCCAAAGGTGGCGTCTGGCCCACTGAGTGAGGTGTTTGGCTCGCTTCCGTTGGAAATGAGGAAATGTTGGTTTTTCTCCCCTTTCATGCAAGAGAGGGAAAGTTGTCATGCAATTGTTTTTTGTTTTTTTGACCAGGAATAGTAAACCAATGACACTGTAGATTCATCAGAAAAAAATTACGGTGAACAAACATATTTAGAGTCAGTCTGCGTGTCTGCATATACGTTTCGTGTGAATCTGGGCCCAGGTTGTTTGTTTGTTTGTGCTTGTATGTATCTTGTTTTGTGGGTGTGTTTCCCTTGCACTCTTGTGTGAGTGTATGAGAGGCCGTTTCATCTGAGCTCGTGTAGGAAGGTGGTTGTGAGGGCCGCTGATCAAAGGCAGGATCCTCTGGGGCCAGCGAGGGCCCAGTGTGAGCAGCAGATGTTTCCCATATCTGTTAGTACCTCAGTTAGAGCTAAACTTATTTAACCGGCTCAGGCTAATGGCCCTCGCTGGTGTCGGATACACTGGATCGCTTTCCTCCTCTTTTGTGTGCCGAACACGGGATGCAACGTGAACGCCGGGGGTATCTCGTTCCTCCGTGACACTCTCATTGTGCGCTTCGGTGAATTTCTGGCCAGAAAAACCCCTTTCACAGTAATTGGGTGTGAATGAAACACTCGCGCCTGCCTATTGTCTTCAGTATAGTCTTGCATTCAGGCCAGTGGTTAAACAAGCCAAGAGAGAGGGCAGAAAGGGTGGAGAGACACCAGGGGGGGGAGTCGTAGGCAGGGTAGAGCAAAGTGAAAGGGATCAAGGGCAGACGGTGTGCGAGGAGAAACGCGTGTGAGGAAAATGACAGAAAGGGTGGGTTCGGTAACTTGCAGAAAAAGAGGGAAGCAAAGAAAAGTAATAACTGCAAAAGAAAGGGACTGTGTGGGAGAGAGAGAGAACGTAAGAGTAAGCACTTTTCAGGAACAGCGAGGGAGGCTGGGAAAGAGAGATGGTTTGCGATACGGGAAGATGAAGACAATGGGCAAACTAGAGAGTTCATAAAAAGGGGACTGAGGAATAACAAGTGGACAAGCAAGTGGGTTTGACGGAGATGGCTAGTTTAGGTCCTTTATGTGGCGCACAGGAGATTGATTGAGAGATTTGGTGGGCCTAATTGTGCCGCACCATCTGCCCAAGTTACAGAACCCGCCAGGCATGTGACAGTTTCCAACAGGCTCACTGACGAGCAGATGTGTGCATGAGTGTGTGTGCATGCACGTGTGTGTGTTTGAGCGCGTCAGTCTCTCTTTATTTTGTGCTCACATCTTTTTTCGGGGTATTAAGACAGGAATTCCTTTCATGAATTGCAGTGAGCTTACAAATGCACAGTGTAAGTTCATTTTTCTATCACTTCCCCTTCTCACACCCACAATGAAACAGATCTCCAATGGAAATAAGAAAGGATTCTAATGTAGTACTAGTGATATAGACAAAACAAGCATACATTAATGTGTTATTCAATGAGATGGCCCACCAGGGAATATATTCTCACCAAACGTGTTAATAAGGCACCACCCAAAACCCACAGGAAACTCCTTATTGATTAAATCAATTAAATCCGCTGAGGTTTGTAGGGGGTTTGCCTTCATATATATATACTGTATATATATATATTAGGGGTGTCACGATATACCGGTTTTGCGATAATCGTGGTATTTAAAAAATGAAAATACTATCATGTAACTTCATGTGACTGTTTCAGTTGGTAATCTGATGAATCTTATTTGTTGACTGCCATGAAAAATTCATTGTAATCATTTGTTTTCAGTTTTTAAAGAGAAAACGTTAAAGATGCATTTTAAGTGATCACATATTTTTTTTAATGATTGCTATATATATTGCGATAATATCGTTATCGTGATATTTTTTGGCATGATAATCGGATTGTGAAAATTTGATATCGTGACATATGTATATATTTTTTGCTTCAGGCAAGCTTTATACATCTTTGAAATCGTGGCATTTCCAAAACTGATATATAATTTAGGGGCGTGACTGTGGTAGAGCAGCTGACCCTCAAAACGTGCCACATCACCACTCTTCCAGTACTTCTACGTGAATGACCTTATATGCCCATCTGGAGAGAAACCACAAAACTGAATGCAGAATGAGCTGCACAGTATGGCTTGTTAGGAGGAGGTTGTTTCCTACTGAAAAAATATTCAGTGTCAGTGATTGAATGACTTATAAAACACTGAGTTGAGCCTTCATAATATGACTAAGACATAGAGGGAACAAAGACTCTGAAACTTTCAAGGCCAAAATCTCTTCTGCATTAATCCACCATCAAACACATGAAACAGACTAAAGAAACCGGGTACATTCATGGAGTTGCACTGCTCTCTTTACTTACAGATACAAACAAGTGATAGGATTCACCTGAAATTGGATACCTTTGTCTTGCCAAAAGGAGGACACAGGATTGGGTAATAAGGTAATGGCATTTGCATAAAAGCACCAACAACTATCCCTCTGCCGCTTTGTCTATGCCAGGGATTCGATTTGGCTTCAGCATCTCCTCACACTCTGTCTGATTGCAGTACTTTTTTAAGTATCAAAGTGTCTCATATCGTTACCGTTTAATTAAATAGCGGCGCTCAAAGAAATCGAATTTATTTCCAAAAACTAAAATATTTCATTGAAACCAAATGCTCTGCAGTTACACGTCAGTACATGCCTACTGAAAAATACAATGTCCTAGATTTCCGTTCATTGCCGCTTATAAAATCCAAGTGAACTCTGTTGTCCTCAGTGTGAACATTTAACAGCCTTATTCATTGAGTTATCATGGCACAATATCTGCAGCTGGAGAATTTACATGAAATCCTTGTAAATGTCTAACAGTGTTCCAAGCCACTAAACATGGCAATAAAGTAATGGATTGTTAATTTACTTGCCAGGCTAGAGACTTCACTGATGCCAATCCTACAGATGATGTTCAGAATATGACGGCTAGAGCGGGTGTGGCTTATCATACATGAAATGGAGATTTGAAAGGTGAGATGTGTTTACGAAGTCAGGCTTTGATTGAACTACAGTACAGTAGACATTTGCGATATACTGTAACAGATATAGTTGTACTCTTTACGGGGTAATTCAGTATCTGTCTCTCTTTATGTTCTTTATGTTCATTGTCTCCTTTTCTTAATTTGGCCGCAGACGACAGGGGACGTTGGCATGCGTCTCATATTCTGCATACTCATGTCCCCGAGTCCCTCTTGTAATTATTATTCAGTAGATGCACTGCTTGGCACAAGGACAAAAGTTTGCATAATTTATGCAAGGCCGTCATCAATTTTTGAAATATGGCCCCAGACCTTTCTTGTGCTTTTAACTAAATAGACTGAACATAAAACAGAGCAGAAGAAAACGTTATTTATATATTTATCTAAACTTTGAACCAGTGTGCACTTTATATATTAGGGTTACATAAATTCTGTGCTATGCTCTGCAATGGGGATAGAGTAATTTATATAAGTTACTGTAAATGTAATACTTTGTTACGCATCTTTTCTCCCTCTTGAGGAAGATAAATTGTCAGATAAAGCAGTTGGAGATGATGTAGGTATGGTAAGATACAGTGCACTTCCTTTGGGAGTGTTCTCAGGGCTCTCACCTAAAGGACGTGGAGGTTTTTCCAGTGCAGTGCTCAAAGGAAGAGGTCCTCTGAGAAAAAGACAAGGGACTATGTTGTTATTCCATATCCCATATCCCATGATGACGATATATTTACCTCAATGAAGAAGAGGGAGATGCAAATAAGCTCCTTTTATTGCGAGCCACTTCCAAGGAAAGAGCTGCGCAGTCCATATGTTCCACTTTCCATCCCTCTCCCCCTAATCCAAGTTGTACACGTTTTTTCCACTGTATTGTCTGCTGGTTTGGATTTCAGTAATCTATGGCTAGGCCATTGTAATGCATTTGTGTTGCCAGAACAGGGAAGGGTAGTTGGATGCACTTTTTCTGGCCCCTCTGTCCATATCCTGAAAAGATGGAAAATTGGCAATTCTCCTTTAATTTCTAAGTAGCGTATATTTAATGCACAAGAAGCCCATAACCCAAATTCTGGAGGTAAATGGCAAGATTGAATAATATGCTTTTTGGCTCCTCTGCCTGCCTTTCACAATCTCCGGTGCTAGATTTGTTAGGAGGAATATAAAATCGAATACCTTTCTCTGTTTTCTTCTTAAACCCAGAACATGAATTTCCTATATGCTTGCCGAAACTATTTTTTAATCTCCAAAAATATGATTTCTTGATTGATGATTATATTGACTTTAAATGGAAGTCTTTGTAAGATGGCCACATCTTGGGATGCAGACCATTGCTTTTAATTTGATAAGCTAAGCCACATTATGTTCGTGAACACTTCTGACATCGTAGTTTCAGTAAGACAAACAAATCTTCTACTTGACGTCTTGCTGACTAAACCCTTGTTGCAATAATCAACCAACTAATAATCTCTATATGTGGAAGGTAAAGATTCACTACATACATGGTTGCTACACTGTCATTCAAATAAATATGTATCCCAAGACTTGATTTAAAGTAACATTTACATTAACATTTAATAGGCTCCGTTTCCATTCAGACAGAGCTCATCGGATCATATTACTTTTCTCTCCATGCATTGCAAGCATTTCCATTTAAATCTGCTCTTTGCAACTGTGGAACTGATCAATAACCCGGCAGAGAGATTTATTTGCATGGTAACTGCTTTTGAGATGACAAGAAAGATGTGAAAGAAAGATATGTACAGCTCCAAAAGGAAGTTCCTTTACTGCAGACCATAAGGATGCTTGACAACAGTTTGCCCTTTGACCTTCAAAATAAAATTCAATGACTTTGTGCATGGTTAATAGTTTGACTGTTTGACTGTGCACAGCAAAATTGAGGGCAACGATGCAGAGATGTTTTGCAAATGGCTTAGGAGCCCAACTTCAAATTTTTTCTGATGGAAAACAGATCAATATGCTTCACTTGGTTATGGTCCCCTCGGGATTTATTACTTGCCAGGAGTTGTTTGGGTTCTTTTTTCCAAGTCAGACAAATTCATCAGCTCTTGTGGCAGAATGCATCTCATTTCATAGCCTCAGCTCCAGAGCAGTGGTGTTTGAATACATACATATTAACAGAGAATCATATTTGGTCGTTAAAGGAATGCTTTACCCTAAATCGATGTTACCTCCATTTTGTGCAACATTCCGCCCCAGTCTGAAAAATTCCTCCCACATATTAAAACCCAATGTAACGTCTTCCTGGGTTTATTTCAAGCTTTGGACGAGCAGTAGTTGTGTATTAACACAGGATGGTTTGCAAAACCTAGTTACTTTCATCTGCCATGGACCAAAGACTGCACCTGATTGGTCGAACGCACCACGTGTTGGGCTGTCCCTGGATTCTGTCGCCGGTTTTCAAACTGGAAAGACATGCCGGCTCGCTCGGGCACTTTCTCTTATTTCACCTAAACAGTCCACCGAAATCTGTTTCTGGAAGCATTTGAGGCGAGAAATTGGCCATGCAGTTGCTGAATCTTAGATCTACAACGGCTAGTTTCAAAGTTTGATCACGAGTGTCGGGAGTGTCCAGTTTCCAACCACACATTTGCAAAGGGAGGGGGGGACGGTGCATCTTGGGAATTGGAGTTACTGGAGCTATTGACTTGATTTGGCAGAGCTGGGATCAAAACCTCTTAAATCTTGAAAAATCCATGCAATATGCTATTTTAATCCAAATATAACTGGTTTGATTTAGGGTAAAGTATTCCTTTAAGGGACCTATCTGATATCCCATCGACTCCATGCCATCCATTGTGTTGTCAGATTTGAGCCTAACCATTTATTACAATCTATAAGAACTGGTGCCAAGACAGTGATGGAGGACCCTGAATACTCAACCATATTTCTCAGCCAGTTTCACTTCAAGATAAACTAAAATGAACACATCCACAGCATTCCTATTCAAAGCAGGGATGTGCCAATGTTTAAGGTAGTACCTTGTGGCAAATAAATCACTCCCTTTGCTATAGTCTTAAGGAGGGACCGACTTAAAATGCTGGAAGAAATGGATAGAGGATAAAGACTGTCATATCTGTTTCTGACCAGAGTACTTGCTGAAAAACAGAAGACTTGCCTTCTCTCAGCCACCAAAGGGAGCTACAGTAAGAGCTTGGTAAGAGCTTATTCTCTTGTCCGCCAATTTACAGGGAACATTACTGAAAGTGGATATGAAGCATCATAGCCTCTTAAGCCTCAAAGTACAGACTTCTTAATGTTAAGTGCTTCATTTTTCATACTTCCATTGTATTTATAATTCATTTGCGGAAGGGCTAGCTTGATACAGTAGTGGTACCGTATATTAATATTTCAACATTTAAGTACCCACGGAAATGCGACAGGTTGTCCCCGCATATACGCAACAAACCTGTCTTTTTCTCTACCCATTTGAAGAGGTGAGCCAGGATACGGTGCCCCACCAGGGAGGGGTTGTGAGAGACTGCAGGCACAAAATAATGTCATTTTCAATTGTTCAATTGTGACACATCATAAAAAATTTTTAAGCGAATGTTTTCTGAGCGTGTTGCTGTGCTTATTTGGCTCGGGATATCGTGCTGGAGTCTGCCTCATAGTGTAGGCATTATCAGTCAATACATTTGCACTGATTTTAGGTACACACTAAACTCTGTGTGGCTTGACGTGTGTGAGCTCCGTGTGAACCCAGTCCACTAAATCCATTGAATGTCTCCTCTCTCACCTAATTCCCACACTCATACACAGCTTCATCTCACATTTAATTTTTAAGGGATCGTCAAAAGAAATGGCGCTATCAGGGCGCATGGGGGAAATCATTTAAATGTACTGAGTTTAACAGACGCCATGTGCAGCCAGCATTTGCACATGGATAGGGCTTGGATCATTGAGGTGAGCTTTCATTTGAAAAATGATTTGCAGAGCCAAATTGAACAGAGGACATTCTCCGGTGTCAGTCCAGGTAACATGTGCCCTCTCCATATTGTGGGAATATCTCAGGCTTCTGGCTCAGCTCTTAATGACAAGAATCTCTATAACTATATCTACACTGATGTGCAAAGTCGCACAACCAAGGACAGTTTCCATCGTGTTGTGGGCTTTCCAAGCATTATTGGTGCCATCAACTGCATGCGTGTGACTATAAGGGTGCAGAGTGCACAAGAGCAAATTTATAGGAACAAGAAAATGTTTTATATTCAATTGGTATGTGATGCAGACATGGACAAATGTTTCATTGCAATGAGCATTACAACCGGAGAGTGGCATGTCGGTGAGTTGAGTAGAAAGTATTTCATTGTTATCATTAAGAAACTCATTTTTGATATAAAACGTATTTTTTATTTGAAAGATTATTTCAGTGATTGCTTACAGGCAAAAATGTGAAATAACCAAAATCTTTTCGGATTTTGTGAATTATTTTTATTTTGTTTTTATCCAATTAATGGTCCAAGGATATATTGCCAATTCAATCTTCGTGTGTCATTGTCCTAGCGAAAGCAGAATTTAAGGTGCGTGGTATTTTAAGGCAATGCCTCAATAGAAAAATATGAAAAGGAGAAAACTCCATGGCCCAATGTTCCACCAAATTGAGTGGAAGGACACCCAAGTCTGAATAGGAACAGCACAAATGGGTACATCACAATCCGTGTAAGCCCTGCAGTCTGAATTGGACCCTGACAGTCCATTGTACATGTAACTTGACATTGTCCTCTGACAATATGCCTGCTTTAATGAGCCATTTTTATTGGAAACAAAAGTTTTAATCTTCTATACTACCTCAATCTCAATATCCAATTTGTGCAACTATTACAATGTCACAAAATTGCATTACCCTTTGTGATCCTTATTTTCTAATGTGACGATTCAAATTAATGTTTGCATTACAGCTATAGTATAGTACTTGTGTATTGTGAAAAACACACACATACTGCAAATGTATTTGGGCTGATGTCTGATTCAGCTCTGGGCAGTATGTGAGGTCAAAGCAGTTGCTGCCTCTATGCAGATAAGGCTGCAGTGATTGGAGCAGAAGGAATTCAGGCTTGTGGGCTTTCTCCACACACACTGATCTCACACAGGTTAGACAAGAGGAAACAGGAGCACAGCAGTACATGTTGCCATCATGAATCACCTCAGAAACTCAGTCACTCTGTTGCGTCAAAGCATGAAATCCATGATTTAATAGATGCCGTCAGAATATGTTGTGGTCGGAAGAGCCATCAGAGCTGATCCAGTGGGAGACAATGAGAGTTTTTCTTTTTCAACGCTGCTATCTCTTATTTTAATGACCCTGAGTGTCAGCGTTTGCAATGAATTACACAAATTTGCCTTCAACTAATGATATCTTCCTAGAGAAAGAAAAAAAAAGCAAAAATCTCCCAACTAAAATGGGCCCAATCATCTATATTATCAAACAAGGCTACAACATTTAAATTTCTAAATTCATTTGCAAGTTCGCCCAACCAGTTCACATGGATTTTGCTTTCCCCCGTGGGCCGGGTCATTGTAGTCATTTCCAGATCTCATTTTGGAAGTATGCATCAAATTTAATGGAGCCTCTCAAACTCAAGATGGTACCACATTTTCAGAGGGAATGCAGGCGCTGCACTGGGAGTTCTAAGTCATCTGTTAATCAGTGACACCCATAATTATTCTAGCTGTGAGGCATTTTCCTCATTTGTTTGATTTGTATGCCCAGCTTTGCCACGGGTTGCCTCACTATAGCCATTCTGAAATTCCCGACATGAACATTGTGATGCTGTAATATTGTAATATCCCCACCCCTCCCAATGGACTTATTGAGTAATAAATATGAGATCCACCATTAATGTCTCATGCAGATGATGTTATTAAACTTGCCAGCCTGAGGCATCAGCTGTGTGTATTGGACAGA
>OMLI01061723.1:0-10641 GCA_900302605.1 Rondeletia loricata
CACACACACACACACACACACGCACACACACACACACACACACACACACACACACACACACTCTCTCTCTCTCTCTCTCTTACTCACGCACATAGCCAGAGAC
Organism: Rondeletia loricata; assembly: GCA_900302605.1. Classification (NCBI taxonomy): domain Eukaryota; kingdom Metazoa; phylum Chordata; class Actinopteri; order Beryciformes; family Rondeletiidae; genus Rondeletia; species Rondeletia loricata. The sequence goes on from OMLI01061723.1 coordinate 104, forward strand.
TCAGGCTGTGGACCAGTGGATTTATGGTGCGTGAACAATACAGTTTTTTTTATGGAGGGCTTAGACAAACAGTGTTTGGAGCCAGTTGATCGTTATGCTGCACATTATCCCATTCGCTAGAACACATTCCTCACTTAGCCAGTAACATTGGCTAGAACTTGGTGATAATGATGGACAGTGGAGCAGGCACACTACTCAAAAAACAAAGGAGATCGCACACAAAAACATGTAGAAACATCTTATTGCAATTATTTTAAAAAGGAGACTGGAGACACACTGAAGAAGGATTTTTGCTCGAAATGTTTGTGTTTCTTCTCCCCTGCGCTGCCTTTTTGCAATAAACGCAATACGATTTTTCTGCAATCCCCTTTGTTTTCTTGAGTTGTTGTACTGATGGATCTATCACCAAGTTGAACTGGTTGTGCGCAAGGTTTTCCATTTCTTCTCATTGATTGTATATCTAGAAATGTGTGGACATACACACGCCTACAGTACATGGATACACACAAGTCTGTATACAATAATGATGAAGAATGCAGACACTCATACAACCATAAACACACACACATGCATGCATACAAGCACAAACCTGTATGCAAGCATAATGAAGTGCACGCACACACACACACACACACACACACACACGTGCTCCTCAGTGGGAGGTGCAGTGAGTAATGTGGCGCGGGAGAAGACAGTGTCCTGCTCGGTTGTTAGAGTGAAGAGTCCCTTGATGGTCTATGGAGAAATATCCCAAGGAATTGTCAGAGGCTAATCTTTGAGTTAGACTTCACACATTTTTCTCAGAGAAACAAATTGGATCACACCATAAGCATACGTTACATGAAACAGATTAAAAACTATAGGACATCAATCAAATTAATGATAGCAAATGTGTATTATCCCAATCACAAGTCACATAATTAACAGTTCAAGGGGTTTAGTATCTCCAGTGTCACTTTTCAATGTCATGAAACACATTGGTCATCATTGTAGAAGTCATACAAGGGAGCCCTATACCCGTTGATCTGAGAGGCTGCTGATTGGCCAGAGAAGAACTTCATTTTAGCTATCGTCTCAAGAAGTCAGTGAGGCCAGACTGACTGCATAATTAAATCATTTAAAGTGGGCCTTGCCAGAGATTCAGGGTCTGCTTTCAGGCTATCTATCCTTACCCTCTACATTTGCAGGCCTCATCTGTTCTTTTCAAAGTGTGTTTTATAGCTGGTTGCTAGGCGAGGGATGAGATAAAGCGTTTAACTGAGACACAGGAGATTTCCTCTTCTGTTGAGCTGCTGAATACACAATAGGAGGGAGTTCAGCAAAGTTCACATAAACCACTTCTGACTGCTCACTCAATGCTACATGAATATGGATTTGTGCTAGTTTAGTTGATTTTTTCACAAAAATAATTAATTATTTAAAAAAACAGCTCGCAGCCAAAATAAATAGGCCAAAATTGTCATGCATAATGTTGGGGCATGCATGCCCCAAAGAAGAACTACCAACTTAACATCCACATAGGGGTACAAGCTTAGGCTTAAACGCAATAATGTACACATATTTATTCACAGTCAGCCCATACAAAAAGAAGCTAATGTTTTGACAAAATGGTCTTCTTCAGGGCTGTGCCTCTGCATGTGCCCATTCTTTTGAATGTGTAGTGTTAACACATAAATAATTACTATAAAACAACAACAAATATGACAAATATATGCTGGGTAAGTCAAGAAGCCCAAAGGGCTTATTCAGTGGTGACAGCCTACAGTATGTATTCTGCAATCTATATTTATACACTATGGAAGGACACTTAGCTGGAATGATGGAACCTCTGCTGAGGCAAATCCCCCAACAGCCATCCACTGCCTCCACCGAACAAGACATCTCCAAGACGTCAGCTTGGAGAGGATGACTGGAGGATGATCCTGAGGGCTCTATTTTCATGAATCAATGGCGCACGGCACAAAACAGTCAAAGGCACATGGCGACTGATTTTTGGTAATTTTTAGGCCAGCGGTGCACCTACGGCACAGTTGGAAACTGATTGGATTAGGAGGAATACATTATCATTAAGTATGGTAGGGGCTGGCGTTAATAATGACCAATCAAATCAACTCTTTTCCTTCCCTTTAAAAGCAGTGCGCTCTGCTGACAATTTCGTGATGGAGAGAACAGAGATAACTGATGTCCTTTTGCGGGAGGTGCAGAATCGCTATGAGCAAATATACAGCACCTTAAATAAGATGCTGGAGAAGCTCTGTCTGCCTTCCAAAAGCAATGGCTGACTGAGACCAGTGCCACCAGTCCTCCACCCTTTCTGAAGCCATGGCCCTAGTGGAGAACCATGTGTTTTTTCAGCCATCAATAGGACATCCAGGGCCCAAGGAGAAGACCTGGATGCATCCAACACTGGCAGCCAATTCCTGGTCCTGTCTCCCCTGCTCCTCCCATTCCCATGCCTCACCGGACTAACTCCTCTCTCTCTCTCTCACCCACCTCACCTTTTCTATGTACAGCACCATAGAAAAGGGTCTTACCATCAAGTGAGCGGTTGTTGCCTACCACTACTACCTCCTGCGGCGTGATTTTACCTTCTGTTCCGATCATGCCCTGCTAGAGTGGCTCCACCGCATGACAGATGCCAGTGCGCGGATCGCTTCATGTCTGGTTTCACAGCTGTTTCATTTCAAAGTGATCCATAGGCCAGGGTCACAGATGGCAGTTGCCGACGTGCTCTCCTGTGGACTTATTCTGTGCCGAAATAAAATACAGATTGAACCAGAGTGCTCTCTACAAAGTTCTTCCTGGTTAAGACTGAGCTTTGCTACATACACGTACATGTAGCCATCATACTGTCAACGTTCCACTTTAGCAAGTACTTGCTGTACTGTAGCAATCATGTTGGAAAAAATAAAGTTGACATTTTATTCTCTTTTCAACTGTCATAAGGTGCAAGGAATGATCTGGAAACCAGCTGAGACAGAACATGGTTTGACTTTGACTGGTTTGACAAAATGGCTTAAGTTATGTCGGCCAAATGTGCTATCCTCTTCACAGTGTGCTTAACAGTAGGTTTTGTTTGGTGTTAACTTTTGACCTATCCCCTATTATATTGTGTGTTTATGATGTTGCTCACGTTATTTTAATCTACATAATTGCCAGTTAATGAGTTTCTCATTGCCATGGCTGTGAGTGTGTGTGTGTGTGTGTGTGTGTGTGCACATGTGCCAGTTATTCTATAACATTGTTGACGATCATGCTGCAGCTGACACCAGTCTCTCAGAATGGCCTCTCCTCTGCCACTCTCTGCTCTTTCCTTGTCTTTCTTACTCCTTCTCTTATCATCCCTTCTGCCTCTCTATGATCCTGTCCTCCCCCGCTACTCTGCTCTCATCTCTTCTCCCACTCTCTTCTTCTCTTCCACTGCCCTCTCTACTACCCTCCAGAGACTCCTCTCCTCTCCTCTCCTCTCCTCTCATTCTGCACTGCTCCTTTCTTCCCCTCCTCAGGTGACAGGGTGATGGATTAAGACCAAATAAACTCATTCATCTTTCAATTAGATCCAGTGTTGAGGAGGTGCCAGCCATCATGAAGCTGTCTGGAAGACTGGGAGGGAGGGAGTGATGGAGAGAAGGAGAAAAAAGAGTGAGAGAGTGAGTCATGGTATTAGTGTGAGAGACAGACAGAAAGATGTGTGTGAGAAAGAGAGAAAGACAGAGAGAGAGACACAAAGAGAGTATGTGTGGGGGCACAAACTTGTGAGTGTATTAGTTGAGGGAGCAGATCCAACTGTTTAAAACATCCCTCCTGTGCTGCCATCAGAACAGAGCTCCCATGGCTGCTCGCCCACCCACAGTCTAGCTCCCCACGTCATCACCAGCCCAGCTCGCACTTTTACGCAACATTGCTTTTCACTGATTTCATTTCCCACCCTCTATTGTTGTTGCTATTTCTTATGAGTTTGATTAATTTGTTCTGAGTGGCTTAGTCACAGAATTGGAGGGCTGTGGACTCTCTCTTTCTCTGTGTGTGTGTGTGTGTGTGTGTGTGTGTGTGTGGGGGGGGGGGTCTATGCATATGCATGTAGGGGTAAAGGTAAGCATAGGTATTTCTGTGTGGATATGTGTGTACATGAGAGTGTGAATGTAGGCTATGTGTATTCATTATTGTGTATACATATACGCATTTGTGTATGTATGTGTGTGTGAGAGAGGACAATGGGGTATGTGGAGGCTTCATCTGTTATGACTTAGTATCCCTCGCCTTCATTCTCTCCCAGAAACCAATGCCGAGCTGTTGGCATATTTTCATTTATTTCCATCTTCTGCTTCTTCTTCAAGGGAATATTATGTACTGTTGGCACACAAGGACGAGTTCTAATGAATTTGAATGAGCGTCTCAATTTATTTTCCATGTTTTATTTATTTTTTCAGGGTTTGGGGAGTAAATTGAATCGACGGCAGTGATGCGTGCACTACTCAGGAGCAATATAGGGACCTGCTGTTCTGATTAAGTTCCTGTTATGGAGCCGTTCATTATTGATTTCATTTCTCCTCACTTCTCCTCCCTCTCACATTCACATTCCCTCCTTCTTCTCAGCAGTTCTCATATTCTTTCCCTCTCCTTCACAGTGAGTTCTCATTTAAAAGCAGCAAGTTGTTATTATAAAGCCCTGAGTTTTATCATCCTGAATTATTCTTTGCTTCTAATCCCACTCTGTTTTGCTGGTCTGGGAGGCTGCTTTGATGTAGCCGACAACTTTGTAATGGTTGGCTTTGTTCTGATTGGAACAAAGTCATAGATAATGTTGTCTGGTTGTTTCACTCCCCCTGATAAGTGGACTTGGCACCAACCATGGTTTGTATTCAACATATTTACCAACCAGTTAGATACAGAGCTCAGGCTATGAGTACAACACTATTTTGTGAAACAGTAGATGATCTGTCTGCTATCTCTTATGTTAAAGGAAAGTAGAATTAGAGTTCTGGATGAAACAAATGAATGTCTCTATTCACTTTATACACATGACATCATCTCAGTGGACGATTCATTGTAAACCCCTGATAAATCCTTTGAATGTTTATACGTTCAAAGTTGTCATGGGGAAATCAGTCTGCTCTTAACAGCTGTGATCAGACGTGCAGTTAGACAGTTTGGCCTGTTTTCAGTGGCACCCATGTTAAAGGAACTACACCGACTTTTGGGGAGTTTGGTCCATTGGTCACCTTACCCAATATGTGACGAGAGGATTGGCACCAAAATCATCTCTGAGTGTCCAGTAGGTAGTTCTGTCTGATGTGCATGCTAACACTTAAGCATAGAGTATGTTAAATAATCGTAGGCGATTAGCATTATCCAAAGTATGACGATAAAACTTTTAGTAATCCAAACTTTTATTTTTCTATGGCCTGTAGATTCATAACTTCTGAGAACAACATCTCAATCTTCATCATTAGTTACGAATCAAGCTAACTTCGCTCACTTTCTTTGTAAACAAAACAAAACAAGTCTTCTGCCACTGAAAGTACATTCTTTTTGTTATTTTATAAATCCCCTTAACAAGCCTGGCAGGTTTAGTTGCGTGTCATTAAAATTAACTAACCATCCAGCCTCAGACCTGCTAAAAGTTCAAATTTTCTCACTTTTAGGCTAATGCTAATCGCTTAACACATATGCTAAAGCGTTAGCATGCGCATCTTCCACTTCCTCCACCCATCCTCCGACTACCCAGGAAGGGAGGGGACGGTGTTCGGCTGCGACCAGGAGACAAGAGTGGCGCAGGGTCTTGACTTCAGCCTCTGCGCCCCCCTCCAACCCCCAACCCGCTCCATCAGCTCATCCAGAGGGCAGTGCTTCCTCCCCTGCGGCTCCGCCTAGATCCAGAGGGTCCCTCCATCAGCTGGCCTGCTCCTGGGGATCTTCTCAGCTGCCGGCGAAGAGACGATTCTGACTTCCTGTGGGAGGGGCCGAACCCAGCTAGTGTGGCTTCTCCCCAGCCCCAGCTGTGCATCAGCGGCGATTGCCTCACACCCTCCCGCCCCATCTCTCTCCACTGTGAAATGGTTTGATATATGCAATAAAAATAAACCATTTGACTCATTCCATAAAAGAGCTTGTTCCTTTTATCATACATCTGTCTGCACTCTGGCTATGCCCCACAGTGGGGAGATACGAGAGCGACGGGTGAGCCGGTTGTCCCTAAGCCTCTCTCTCCCCGGCCCAGTGAGCAGGAGTGGTAAGATTGGTGGGCTCACTGACATGAACCCATCCGAGAGTCACAGAAACCGCCTCTACTCTCGGACAACCGGCCTGGCGGAGAGTGAGGCCCGCAGCATTGTCTTGCAGGTGGCAGGGCCAGTTTCTCTGTCTTTTTCCCCAGCCACACCGATGAGTCGGCTGAAGTCGGGAGAAGGCAGGCTGTCAGAAAAATTTGCCGCTCTTTTCACTTCCGAGCACTTCCTGGCGTCGATATCGGCACGGGACGGCGGGCAGACATATTAGGGGACAGGCCGTTGGAGGCAGAGGCGGGGCCGCTATTTTCTCCGCTATGAAGCAGCATGCGGACGTATTAGGGGACAGCCTGCTGGAGGCAGAGGCGGAACTGGTGATACCCGAGAGGCATTCATCGACCGCTGTGTCTGACAGGCCCTTTCGATTCCGGACCTCCATGGGCCAATCTACCCATACTGGGCAGATTGGCAGCAGAGAGGGCCAAGGTTGTATATGAAGGCTTTTTTGCCTCCCCTCCACAGCTGGGGAAAGATGTGCTGCTGAGGTCCGACAACCAGACCACGGTGACCTACATCAACAGACAGGGCAGCGTTCGATCCGCACTGTTGTTGAAGGCTGCAGAGAACCTGTGACAGTGGGCCATGTAGAATCTCCACTCTCTCAAGGCACTGCACATTCCAGGCCAGGAGAACACGGGGGCCGACCTCATGTTGAGGGGCAGGCCCCTGACGGACGAGTGGAGATTACACCCTGATGTTTTGAGTCAGATTTGGACTCTGTTCGGGAAAGCCACAAGGCTAAACACTCACTGTCCGCTGTGGTTCTCTCTGTTTCCCTGTGATGACACGTTTGGACACGCCATGGCCAAGAAAGCTGCTATACGCTTTCCCTCCCCTCCGTCTTTTTCCTCCACTGCTGGTGAGGGTGTGACAGGAGAGGTTGACAGTCATTCTGGTGGCCCTGGACCGCATGACAGCGCTGTGGTACGCAGAGATGACTTGGCTATTGGCCACACCACCTTGGACAGTTCCCCAGTATTGGGGAGCACTGTCACAGGCGAACGGGGCGATAGGTGCGATGCCAAGTCTGGGTCAGCCTCTCAAGGTTTGGTTCCTGAGAGGGACAGACTGATGCGTGCAGAACTGTCTGCGGATGTAGTGCAGACTATCCAGGACACCCGGGCAAAATCCACCATTTCCAGCTACAAGGCTAAATGGTTGGGTTTCCAGAAATGGTGTGGGGAGAGGGACATTGATCCATTGACTTGCTCAACTGGATCCATTCTCTCTTTCCTCCAGCTCCTACTGGAGAGGGGACTGGCACATTCTACTATAAAAGTGTATGCGTCAGCGATCTCCTCTTGTCATGATTGGTTTGGAGAGAGGTCGTTTTTTGGCCACCCTCTCCTGAAAGTTTTTCTACAGGGGGCTTGGAGGAAACACTCGGTGATGCTACCCTCCAGTGGGAGTTGCCCTTGGTCCTTGAGGCCCTTTCAAAGGAGCCTTTCGAGCCCATTGGGCAGACCTCTGTTAAGTTGTTGGCAATTAAGACAGCGTTACTGCTTGCTTTGACTTTGGTTAAGAGGGTGAGTGCAAATTTCGTTCTTTTCATGTGTAAGCATGCTTTTGAATGACAATAAACGAACCTTGACCTTGACCTTGTGTGCTCTTTCTGTCCATCCCAGCTGTCTGCTGATACTTGGGGACCTGAGTGGCACCATACTCAGACAGAATCTGTCCTTTGTGCCTAAGAACAGGAGGAGTTCGTTTAGGTCTAGGATGATTCAGCTGGATGCATTCTATCCCTCTCCTCATGAAGGGGAGAGGGAAGAGAGGTTGCACCGCTTGTGCCCCGTGCGTGCGTTGGCTTTGCAGTGTGAGTGGCAGTGTGGCAGCGTCCACAGCCTTGTTCAGCGGGACGAGTGTGGAGGAGATCTGTACAGCGGCGTCGTGGTCGATGCCCTGCCCATTCATCAGATTGTATCTGTTGGATGTGTCTGGGTCTTTCTCAATGTCAGTGCTTAGCACTGGAACGCAAGACCTGTGACTGAGAGACCTGTTATGCTGGAGTCTTAACGTGCTGGGGCACTACTGAGACCAGCCCTGAGTCGGCCGGTGCTAGATGACTCACGTGTTAACACGTAAGAGTGTAGCGTTGGTCCCCCCCACCTTATCTGGCATGTGGGAGTGGGGCGGGCCATGTCTGGCTCACCTGTTGCACGGTGTTTCAGTCAATTCAGGCTGGTGGTACGGCATGTTGTGTTGTGTTGGTGTCACGGCAGGGAGTGAAGTCATCAGGCTTTGCCCCCAAAGCTAATAGAGCCCTGTTAGAGGGCGAAGCCTGTGTGAAATAGAACGATAGCTACACATTGTAACTCTAGCTCTATGATCACAGGCGGATCCCTCTAATGAGTCACCCTGCTGCTCCATGAGTCACTGAAGATTTAGGCCAAATCCACACTAATCTGGATACATTTAAAAACGCCGCTTTCGTGTCGAAATGTTTTCCGTCCACACTAGCGTTTTGTAACGTTTTAGAAAAGTTGGCCATCCACACCAAAACGGTAAAAAAACGCTTCAAACCAATCATACGTCAGCATTTACGAAACTCTCCGTTTTCCCCGGCTATAGTACAAAGCACAACCGGCGTTTTCAAATTCATCCACTTGGGAGAGCGTCTTCGAAAATATCAGTTTTCAGATTTCTCCAGATTAGTGTGGACTAGGCCTTAGTGGATGCTGAGCAACGGGCCGCTTGCCTTATATAGGGTGAGGCCTCATAGAGTTGAGTAGGCTCATCCTGATTGGCTGAGCACGTGCATGCAAATGTTCAGTGCGCTGAGGCGACTAGATGAGTGGTTAAGCCAATAGAGCCCTGTTAGAGGGCACCGCCTGTGATCATAGAACCAGGGTTACAATGTTGATCCTATTCCTTAATTTCAGTTTGGTCTCTATCGGTGAACATTCACTGCTTTTGCCAACAGTCAGAAATGAAAGACAAAACTTTACCTACACCTTATGTGTGATTTCACAGAAATGCAAAAGATGTCCAAGTCAAAGCAAGGAATTATTTAAGGGTAAACATAATCAACAGCATTATAATGATGGGCTCATTTACATCTTAAAGTAAAAGCAAATATTTTATAAATCCACTAAATCTGCGATATCTTCTAGTTTATCCAGTATGAGATCACAGATGAGAATGATGGTTCTCTGTTTTGTAACACTGGAAAACACTGGTCACATTCACAAGTACTGATAGGGCTGTCCTAGGCCATTTTAAAAGACATAGGTGGATTCTTAAATCAAATGGTATTCCACTTTAAGGAGTCTATAGCTAAATTTCTGTTTTAATTTCTGGATTAAGAAGACCGGCTAAACTAAAACCCTGTTAGGTTGGCAGCTGTGTTGAGACTGGGCTATGATTAGGAGGCAAACTGAAGGCTGCTGTCTGCTGGTGTTGTTGTGACTAACTTCCTATAACCTGATCTCTCCATGAGTCAAGAGCCACCTCACAGAGAAAGGAATGCAATGACAGGTTCCATTGAAAAATGAAGAGGAAAACCTGTTGTTTTAATGAGTGTCTGGCTTTTTTGACTAGCTGGCTAACTTGCTTTCTGGCAGTGTGGGTGGCACGCTGGCTCATATACAGACTGACTAGCATGTTGGCTTTTTTTTCCTGGCAAATTTTCTGACTGGCTGGCCTCCTTGCTGACTAGTTGTGTTTTTTCATCTGTTTGGCTAGCTGCTTGGCTTTTTGGCTGGCTTCCTGGATAAATGTGTGGTTGGATAATGTGTATTTAGATTTTGGGTTAATTTCACTGGACTATACGCTATACGTATTAGGTCATTTCAGTGCCCTATACATCAGCCTGATGTATTTGTTTATGTAGTTCAGTATATCTGAGAAAAGAACCGAAAAGTCAATTTTCATATACATTTTTGAGCTAATCTGTAAAGTTTAGTTTTGTCTGGCACCCTACCTCTTTCTGCCTTATAAAGTAACTACTCTGTCTCAATTCTGGACTTCTTAACCCAAACTGTGAGAGAATGAGAGCGGCCTGCTGAAACATCTGTGCTCTTGGCTGGGAATGAATGACTACAGATAGACTGGGATTAAGGAGCCTGGATGTGAGGTCTGGGGTGGGGTGGCGGAGACTAAATGGGCTGGGGCTGGGGTTGTGAGTAGGGACTAGGGGATAGGGTGAGGAGGGGGGGAGCTAGTCTGGGGGGGCTGAGGAGGACCGGTGTTAAGGTCGAGGGAGGACTGAGATGGGGTGAGTGGAGGACTGAGGGAATTAGGGTTGAGAAG